>APFE030099232.1:0-66935 GCA_000404065.3 Pinus taeda | reverse complement strand
TTTTTATTAATTTACCATACCTATTTTATAAATATGGTATTTGGCCCATAGGATTCACTTAAATAAAACCTATTCTTGGAAATTAGGGTGAATGGAAGGTTGTAACTCCTAATTTCAAGGGCTAAATTTACCTTTTTTACCCTCTCCCTTAAAATAAGGTGGGCTACTTGAGGCGATTTGTAAAAATGTACTATGATACAAATATTCACCCATTAAAAATGTAAAACCCCTTAATTTTGCCCCAAGGTGAAGATTCCCCCTAAAATTTTCCATGGTTGGAACCAAGGGACACTGCACTCTAGACCACTCTCGTGGAGTAAATGTGTTAAAGTCGACAGAAGAGGGCCTTCTAGAGGTGATGGAATGAGGATTCCTCAACAAAGGCACAAGGGTCATAGCAATGTGACCAATGGATTGACACCGGGGATGATGATGGAAGGATACAAGATGAGAGGCGGACTGGCGACTTCCCCTTTTAGAAAATGATATGCATGGTTGACCTGGTAGTGATTGACTTAATTCTATAGGGGATGTTCAATTACTCAGATGAAGGATTTTCAAAGACGAAACAGTATAGCTAGAGGCCAAACAGGAGCACAATGGGATGAATGTGATGCAAAGGGGGATGAAATACTGTAATAGGACTCAATGGGACTCAGAACAAACACCATGCATGCAAAGGTGACTCATTTCTGATGCTCTGAACAAGGGTGACTTGATGATGCTACCACATGAGGGAGGCCCAAAGGTGATCATAAAAACATGAGTAAACAATAGTTATTCAAGATGAAAATAAACATGTAAGTTGACCAATGCAAAGATAAAGTGGTACTAGAATACATGTGGCTCATATGAAGAAATTTGATTTTAATAGGTGGCAACGTGAGACCTCATGGAAAAACTGGCTTCCTGGTGAAGTGTCAAACTACCAAAATAAAAAAGCGAGACCCAATATAGAACTCAGTGAGAGCTTTCCAATGATGCTAATGGTTCATTAAACTGAGCTATGGTTTGGTCGCAATGGGTGATGAAAATCTATGGTTTTTCCTATAAAATGGCTTCTTTCCCAGAGATACAATTCATCTAAATAGTGATATGTTGGATAATTGGGAGAGGAGGAGGCGATAAACCTTGAGGATATCGTAGTAGACAAAATAGCCATCGAAAACCAGATCTGCGAGTTGCAGGTAGGTTTCCCAACATTACTCATTAATTTTTGTGGATTAAAATTTCAAATTAGGGCCTCAACTCAGTGGGAGAAACCCTTTCCTTTCCTCATGGTCACAATGCACTTGTTGGCCCATATTCTTTGTAGAAACTGGGGAAAAGTGCACCAACACAGTTTTGAGGGGAAAAACTACATTTTGTGATGAAGGGAAAAACAAGTATGGGGTTCTTTGTTGAGTTGAAGCTAAGAACCAGGAGTGGATGCTTTTGACTATGAACTCACAAAACATAATGGTATTTTGTAGGTATGGCTGAGCTAAAGCTGCTATGTTGAGAATGATACTTTGGTACTCTTTGTGCTGAGGTTCAAGGGAACTAAGTAGTGAGAGGGATTTTGGCACGATATAGGTTGCTTAAGTTTTTGGAGAACTCAGTGATGAGGCCCAGTAAGCCACTGCTATCTAGGATTGTGGGTTATTGGGATCTAAATGAAGAGGCATTTCTAGTACAGGGGCATAGGATTGAGATCATTATCTAGGACATATACCTTCTAATAAGATTTCTGCCCTTAGGTTTGGTTAGTGAGATACATCTAGTGCTTCCTTATGGGAGGCATATAGGGGAGTTTCTGGAGCGTCACCATGTATTAGGTCCCCGTTCAAAGGGTACAACCATCCATATTCATGACTTGGAGAGACTCAAGATACATGTTATAGCTGCAACAATGGTGCATATCTTGTGTATTCATGCCTTTCATCACATAACTAGGAGGGAAATGATTCTTATAGAGAGTGTACTCAAAGGGAACTAATATGGCTGGGTCCAAATGATGTTTTCATCAGTGAAATAACATTTGGAACTATGCAGGTGATAAATAAATGATATTTGTTCACGTGGGATAGTTGTATGCTCATTCGTCTTTGAGAAGATCTAAACAATTCATCCATATGTACAAATCTATGATGGGGGTCCACAGGAGCCCAGGATGTGCTGCTATGCATGGCTACTATGACGTGGTGGAGGAGGGGGAGTCAGATGGGTGTTCTGACATGATTGCTTTGCTCATTGTGACCAAATTCCATTATAAATAGATGACTATCCATATAGTGGAATGAACTTTCAAGGGATCTTGAACAACCACTACCGCTAGGATGAGCGTGGGGTCCAGATGGTAAGTAATAGTTGCTATATTTTGGTCATATGTAGAGTTAAAAAAATATATATATATGTGGTACTAATTTCCAAAATTGTGGTATGTAGATATAACACACCACTATGTAGGATGAGCCACAACACCTGGGGTTGCAAATCAAAGAGATTCGACATCAGTATAGAGATTAGATACTGATGCATTACTCGAGGATCTCAACCATAGGTTTGATATGCTACTGATCAGGGTAACAGAGCACAGATGAAATGAGTTAGAATATCATTATATGGACGAGTGCACTCGGCTTCCCTCAGAATGGTGAGGTATCAAGAGGTGCATAGCTCTAGCCAGTAAGGAAGTTCGATACTTACAGGTGGGTGTAATGGAGCCATTGGCCCAGGATCTTCCACATGTTAGTGAGCAGGCTTAGAGCCATGTGGGCCCCTATTTTTTTGTTTTTTGTAACATGTTATGGGCATGTCAGATGCATTTATAGTAGTGAACTCCAAACACTATATGTTGGATGTAATGATAAATAATATAGTTATGCATATTTTGTGATGATTATGGTTCGCCATTTGTTTATGCTATGGATGTCTTCTTATATATGAATGTGGAAATGAAATCTAGAGTGTTATTTGTAATGTTATCTACATACTTTATTTTCTCTAGGAACATGATTGAATGAAATGGATTCAAATTCACATGTCAAAATCTTAACTCGTAGATATTTTCTAAATAGGACAGGATTATGCACATTATAAACATCATTCAATTGCATGACAAGTAGCAAGGAATCAAGAAAAACATGGGGGTGAAGGATGTGATGATCAAGGGCATCAGATAACAAACCTATCATTGCTTCATATTTGGCCTGGTTATTGGTGGCAGATTCAATGCAGATGTTGTTGGAGTGAACTAACAAATGAAAAGGGGTGAAAATGCCCTAAGTTTATGAGGCTAGATTCTTGGAGAAGCGACTTGCGACATCGACATAACCGATATGTGTTGTGGATGATGGATCCATTTGAGAGATGCAATAAGAAAATGAATGAGATGATGCGAAATGTAAGCTACATAAATGCAGAAAGAAAAAAGGACATGTATTTGAATGGGAAATGTTATGGGTAAAATTTCTTTAGGTAGAGTGCATTGAGAGGGTTAGGAAGGATTTCTCCTCTTGGGCCATCTAAAATGTGTGCCACCTTTCCCAAACACTTAAGAATGATGTAAGGATCATGCAAGAATGGTTCAAACTTCCCATACCCTAAGACATCATGAGTTTGGTCATAGATGAGTAAAAGGTCACCTTTGTGAAAGATACAAGGGTGGAATTTATTGTCATATTGAGCTTTGGTGTGTTTTTTAGCTACTTAAATGGTTTTCAATGCAACACGATGGTCTTCATTGGTGCGCTTAAGCATGATGAGTCTTTGTTCTAAAGGTTTCATGTTTGAGAGGAGTTTGAAAATAAGGTGAAGGGAGGGGATGATTTCACACTTGATCATTAAGATTGCCTTTTGTCAAAAAACAAGGTGGAAAGGAGTAAACCCAGTGGCAGTTTTTATACAGAGTTTATATATGCCTACAATGCAGGGAATAACATAAGGTTTCAGTTGGTTTTCTGTTTATTCGCCATCTATTGAAGCATATTTTTAATAATTTTATTGACAACTGATACTTGGCCATTTCCTCGGGGGTAATAAGATGATGAATATTGGTGTTTAAAGCCCAACAATGAGGATAGCTCATAACATATCTCATCTTCAAAGTGTCGGAAATGGTTGGAAAAAAATTTCTTTGGAACACTGAATCGAGTGATAACATGGTTAAAGAAGAAGAGGGTTTCAGTAGGCGATACTATTGAATGTGGGTATGGATTCAACACATTTAGTGAAATAGTCGATGACCACGATAATATACTTATGGTTATTAGTAGATGGGGGTAGACACTCCATAAATTCAATATCCCATTTACAAAATGGATTGCCTACGATAATAGGATGGAGGGGAGTAGGTGTAGCTCGAGCCTTAGGGGCGTATAATTGGAAATTGGGACAATGTTTGACTGCCTCAATGTAATCACTAAAGAGAAAATGCCAAAAGTACCTGACGCCCATGATTTTATGGGTAGTATACATTCCAGAGAGATGAAGACCACAAGCACCATTATGATAGGCATTGAACACTTTCTCAACTTTAGCATGGGTGAGACAACAACAGAGGACATTATCAACACCATGATGATAAATATTCACCGATGAGGAGATAACGAGGGGCTTGACGTCGAATGCATCGTTGATCATCACAAGTAATATAGGGGGAGAATTTATAGGTTCAAAAATAGGTAAGGATGTTGCCATACCAAGGATCATATGAGGTTATAGTGAACAAGTGTCTTTCTGGAAGGTTATCATTTACTGACGGATTTGGTACACCACTAGGAAATTCATAAATGAGTTGACAAAGGGCTAAACCTTTCTTACTCTTGGGTGTGACAAATTCTAGATCGAACTATTAAAGGATAAAGATCCAATGAGCATACTTCCTATTGATGATTCATTGACTCAACAAGAAGGACATGGGGTTGGAATTAGTCACAACTTTGGTGGTACGCATAATGATATAATGACGAAGTTTTTGAACAAAGAAAAAAACAACTAGTGCCAACTTTTCTTCATGGGAATAGGACATAGGGGTATTGTTAAGTTTATTATATGACATAATATATGGAATGTTGATTTCTGAAACCATCTTCTTGAATTAGGACTTTAGTAATTGAATAGGTGGAAGTAGAGATATACAAGATGAAGTCCCTTTCAAAGTTAGGTGTGCTAATTAAGGCAGCAAAAGCTAGAGAACATTTTAGGGCATCAAAAGACTATTGAGATTGGTCATACTAAATTAATGGAATGTTAGATCAAGGGAGTCTAAGAAACCCATGAGTAGTGGTGGCATAGTCAAGAACATATCGACAAAGAAAGTTGGCTTTGCCTTTAAGGCTTTGTAACTTACGAAGGGTGTAAGGAGGAGGGAGTTTGAGAATGGATTGAACTTTGAGAGGTCAAGAGTGATGCCACTTTTGGACACAATGAAGCCTAATAATTAGTTGGAAGGAACAACAAAGATGCACTTCAGGGCTTGAGGAAAATTTTATACTTGTGACATTGAAAGAAAATGGTACACAAATCATGAAGGTGTTGCAACCAACGCTTGGAATGATTAGTGAGATTGTCTAGATATGTAAGGATAATGTGAGACAACTTGTGAAAACAATATGACATAGCACATAGTAAAGTGGTCCCAACATTATTTAAACCGAAAGGCATGACCCTATAAGCGAAATTTCCCCATGGACTAGTGACGGTAGTGTTGTAACATGCTTTAGTTTTGATAAGTTAGTTTTTATTTTATAAAAGAGGGTATAAAAAAATAAAGAAAAAAATGGAAATATGAAAAATTAAAAAATAAAAAGGGATATGAAATAAAACCCCATCAAAAGAAAATCAAAATTTTGTATAAGTGTGCCTATTTAAATACCACTTTATAGAAATAAATTGCATTTGTAATAAATAAAGGTTTTGGTGTGCAGATTGTTGTCATGCCACAACCTTTTCTTGTAATTTGAATCACACAGTTTAATCTTGATCAAATCATTTTAAATTTATGTATTAGATTAGTGAATAATTTCACCAAACTATTTAAACTTGGTCAAACACTAGAAGATAGGATCTAGAATAGGATAAATAAATGGCCTAATATGCTCAAAATTAGGAAAAATTTGTATTAGATTAGGATTAATTAGTGAATTAGGAAAATAAGGGTTGCTAGCCTAAATGCGCCGAAGTTAGATTAAATTTCAATTAGCATTTAATTACCTTTTTTAAACGGTGATTAATTTGTTGTAAGTAAACATTTATATGTTTTATAGTAAAGTGCTATATATGACAAAGGTGATTTATCGTGAAGCCATTAAGTGCTATTACAAAGCGACGACAATTTTCTTCCCCGTCGAGATCAACGACAGGGAAGCCATTTCGCACCCCCTCACAAGGATATTGGATAATGGCAGGGGGTGCATAAAGTTTATTTTCCCATGCGGTCCCCCCGTTAATGTGTGACCACCTCTATGCTTTTCACCCCCCTCACTCCATACCATTTACCAACCCCCACTCCAAAATCTGCTTTCTAGTTTCCCGTGCTTTCCGATACCACGCCAACGACTATATTCCCATGCCTTCCACTTCCAACTGTTGCATGCCATGCGTCACTGATTCATTTCTCCCTATCCATTGCCGCCAATTTATTTCCTCCTGTTACCGTTCTCCCTCCATTAAATTTCCCAAATAGTTTCCAATGAGAATTTTCTCTCTGGAATATATGAGGCAAATGATTAATATGGATGAAATTCATTTTATTTCAGGGAAGAGGAGATCTCAGTTCAAGATAAAGGCATAGGTAGGATCATTCATTTGTAATACTAGATCAATAGTTTTAGAAGCAGATGCAATACTAAAATAGATGGGTTTTCAACCAAGCTTCACCTCGTCTTATGACCCATTCAGTATTATCTAAAACTTAAGGGTGGAACTCAAAACCACACCTTACAATCATACATTGAGACTAGATATTGAGAAGTATAGAATCAATAATAGTGGGAAGAGAATACACTTCAAGAAGCAGAAGAACAAGTTTTACCTCCTTCTACTCTTCAAACTCCTACTTCTCACACCAAGCAGGGTAAGGGACCCATAGAAGGATCTTCATCAGTAGCAGTTGGGGAAATAGAATTCATTCATTATCAGAATAAATCAAGGATTGACTCCAAAGGCACTACTACTACTCAGGGTCAAAAGGCGCCTATCATCATCAACTTGGATGGTCCACAAGTATCTATAGGGACAGAAGAACCTGTAATCACTACTCCATATTCTTCTTCAACTTCACAAAAATTGTTAGAAATCACTCAATCTACAGGAGCAAGTACAACTGAGGAGCCAAACATCTTCACTAATTTCCTTGAAATTAAGCAGAAGAATGAAGCTTTAAAGGAAAATGTTTATGCACTATTTTGGAAGAAGACTTCTACTTCATAGCACAGGTTGTGGAAAACCTTTGACAACGAAAAGGGAAGAATGCAGATGGATTTTCTACAGGCCCAAGTGCCTTTTCCTAAGGCTTCTTCTAATTACAAGAAGACCGTATTTCCTTTTGATGTTAATCATATACACCCAATTGATCAAAAGGAAATGCATATGTGGCCTTGTTACATGATTTTCTCTACCATGAACAACACTGCTATGACATTATCAAAATGCAGAACTTCTCTGTCAATTGTGCAGTCACAATTGAAGATTGAAAAGGTATCATCTTTACCAAAGGATAACAGGGTCAAGTCATTAGAAGACTTAGTGATTAAAATTCGATATGACCCTATTGATGTTAAAGCTAGAAAATCTATTATGAAAAATAAAAATGTAGATATTATAGCATTGAGGAAGCAACTCAAATTGTCCTCTGCAAAGGACCCTCATACCAAGGAGGTAGATGAAAGTGAACAACAAAAGGAAGAAATGATCAAACTCATCATTGAATAGAATTTAAAGACAAATACTATGGAGGAACAAATTTAGAAATTGCTTAGGGAAAAACAGAAATTTACTCAGTTAGCTATAGCTCCCATCACATCGATTCCTATTACAGTGTCCATAACAAAATGGGAATGAACACCGGCCATAGCAAAATCTACATCAACAACAGTAGATTTGAACAAACTCTTATAGGAGCTAACTCACCAGAAACAATAAAATGAAAGCCTTCATAAGAAATTTAAAAATTTGGAAGCTCAGAAGATAAAAAATGACACTCTTTATGTTGAAAAAATGAAAAAGGCCCATAGGTTAAACAAAATAATAGAAGAGTTGCAAAGTGACTCATTAATGGCTCAAACCTTGGCCCAAGCCAAGGAAAGCATTTGGGCAGATATTAGTTAGGCCATAATTGAAGAATGGCCCTCCATTCAGATCATTTTTTAGTAGGAGGAGCTTATAAATAGATGTCAGATACATATTAATGAAGTTAAGCAACTTCTCAAAGACAAACTGAGTGAAGCTACATATATGATTAGAGTACGTAATTCAAAAATCAGGGACCAGTTGTAGTAGATTGAGATTCTGGATAGAATAGAAACCATTTTGGATATCAAGAATGTTTTTCAGAAAAATAACCTCATGACTCAGTTAGAAACTAAGTCCAAACCTTGAATATTTATGTTCAAAGGTTTCATTCTAATTTTAATTTACTCAATCAGATAGGATTGTCAGGGTTAGTGGCCCCAAATGACGGGTTGATTAGTTTGGAAAAATACTTCAATAAGCTTTATACTATAGAAACTTATAAAGAAAATTTTGCAGGCATAAAGGGTCATATTACAGGAAAACAAATGTTAGAAGCTTTAGATTTTCACTTGACTATTAAGCATGAGATTAAACACATTTTTGTAAACAAGACCACTTTTGAGAAGTACAGCAAGGTTGATGAAGTTTATAGGGAATTGGTAAATATTACTATACCAAGTGAAGACAGATGGGATCACTTGTGTGAAGTTATCGATTAACTTTCATCAATGATTGAAAGACAGCTGGGCAACACTTTTTAAGGACCACATCATCAAAATATTCATAAAGAATAGTGCCAACACTTAATAGTTTTGAAATTCCAATAGTTTTGTACTATTTTTTTATTTTTGTTTTGAAAATATCTAGAAGAAATTTGTGTATAAATAATTCCTCCTTCGAGTTATTCATGGTTGAACCCTTGGATGAGCTTTGAGAACATAGTTGTAACTAAGATGGATATTTTCTTCAAGTTCATGAAAGGATTTTGAATTTTCCTTCTATAGTTTGTTTCCTAGTAAGTTTTTCTTATGTGCTTATTTAATTATGCCTTTCTTGATATATTGCAAAGACCTGGGTAAGATAATACTAAGTATCAATCATTCTTAAATCCCCTATGAAGTTATAAACAATAACTAGGGACAAGTTTATAAGACTATATGTTATTATAAACTCCTCTACATCAATTAATTGTCACACCCATCTACATTCATTTAAATATTTTTTTTTCTATAGGAAATGTTGTTTGCCTGTATTCTTTTCTTATATCCAATCAAATGTTCTGTCCAAATATTTGGCAATTTATATTTCATCAAGATTCTTCTATTCACTCATTTTAAATCAATTAACTATATCTAGACAAATAGAAGCCCTTTCAGTCAACTTAGTAATTGTTAAGGCTTAAGCACATGTTTTCAAATTATTCATAACATTGGTTATCCAAAAAAATTTAAAACAAAACAAACATTTTAGATGCTTTGGCATGACTAACTATCCTAGTGTCATCTCACACCACAATATTAGACTAGAGCCATTGTCAGGGATCGAAAATTGAACTATTTACCCTGGGACAACGACTAAGTGATCCAAAATGGATCTAGCTTTGCATTGAGATCAAATTCTTCAATTATAGATGAAAGTAGGATTAAGTCGAAGTGCTCATCAATATGATCCCAACATTGCAAATGACACATAAATCTGAATCCAGATGAAGAAGTTAAAACCAGTCAAAGTTTTTGGAAAATTAGGGCAAAAAGTCAACAGTCAATGATCAACAGGGTGATGTCAGCAGGACACGTGTCATCTTGGGAATACACTGCTTGTCCTAGATGACATCAGCAGAGGAGGTGATGTGTCGTGATGTGCTTGGTTGATATGGGCCAATCCACTACTGACACGGGGTAGCCCAGATTTTTCCCAATTTGGCCTTATTTCCAAAATTTTGGGGACCAGGGAGGATCAAACCGTTGACCTCTCGGAATAGCCGATTTTTCACTGGAGGACCGCACCGGATGGGCTTTGTTAGATCTTGTTATCAGAAATGATCAGGTTTTATTTATTGTGAGGCAGGTTTGTGGCCAGAAAAATGCCAAATGGTCAGGGTCAACCCCATGACCGCCAGACCTTAGATATATGTTAACATATAGTTCAAATGTCACCAAACCATATAGCCCGAAACCTTATCATACACCATGAATATATCATAAAAAAACCAATGTTTATATCAACATAATAAACAACGGAACGATTGGGTGGAGGATTTAAACCTCCGACCCACCAAAACACTATATAACAAATGCCTTCACACACCTCCACTAACCATTGTGCTAACGACGGGACTTGATTAACCAAGCCACCAAAAACACTGTTTAAACATTTGCAGGTGCCAAGTAGTCAAACCACCAGTGCATAGACTGAGGCATTTTTGTGTAGTCAAAGGTAGTTTTTGTCAATAGAAAGTGGTTTTGCAAGGACAGAGGTGGTTTTGGATCATTCTAGGGGGTCTGGAGGTCAGAGTGGCCAAATATGGTCAAGTGTATACTCGTTTGACTCGAAATTTCGATTTGAACGCAATGGTGATGTCCATTTTCTCATTTGAGTCTCTTTTGGATCATTCTAGGGGGTCTGGAGGTCAGAGTGGCCAAATATGGTCAAGTGTATACTCGTTTGACTCGAAATTTCAAGTTGAATGCAATGGTGATGTCCATTTTCTCATTTGAGTCTCTATGTTTGAGCTCATACTTGTAACAACATTTTGAAGACAAAATAAAGCGGTCAACACTGGAAGCTAAAGGACTAGGAGATGTAGCCACGAAGTTTGGTGAACTCCTTTATTAATTTTTTCTATGTTGATGTGTTTGAATGCGTTTTGAATTTTCTCATGTGTTTATGATATTCACAATATTTTCAATCCATTGCACTAAGTAACATAAGAAACTTCACATAAAGTCTATAATACCTTTTTCATTAACGGATCAAGTGGTATCAGAGTAGAAAGGTTTTTAAGGTTTGATAATTTTTTGTGAAGATGTGAATTATTACCAGGTTAAGGCTTGGACGAGGTGAAGGTGAACTTTTTGAGGCGAAAAGATTGGAAGGGTCTTTTCACAAATAAGGATGGTGGATGAAACCCCACTCGGGTCAAAATCTCAATTTCTGGATAGTTTCATGACAATACGTGCAATGGTGGAAGAGATGTATCGCGAGTTTAAGAAGAACAAATATGAAGGAAATTCATCACCTAAAGACCAAGAAGATAAGGGAAAGGTAGAAATGCTTCCTCCACCATCTCCTCCATCATCATCATCATCGACGTCATCATCATATTCTTTTCATAAATCTATTCGTAAGAAGAAAAAAATAAATCCTCTTTGATCAAATTAGATGTAAAATTTGATTTTCCAATTTATGATGGAGAACTTAACACTGAAAAGCTTGATAATTGGATAAGACAAATTGAACTATATTGCAGGGTGTAGAAAGTTCTTTCAGAAAGGAAGAAGATCTAGCTTGCTAGCCTTCAACTTGGAGGAACTACACTTGTATGGTGGGAAGGCAAGACACAGGCAGATCTCAAAAAGCATGGTAAAATCATTTCAACTTGGAATGAATTTGTTTATGCTATTAAAAAGAAATTTTACCCTTTGGCTTATATGCAGCAAGCAATGATGATTTGGAAAACACTACATCAATTAAAAGGTCAAAATGTTCAAAGTTATACTCAGGAATTCCATAAGAGAGCTTTAACATTAGGCATATCATTAGACGCACTAGAGACATTTTTGAAATATATAGGTGGTCTTCATAGTTATTTAAGGCATACTATACTTATGTTTAATCCAACTAGCTTAGATGATGTATTGGTTCAAGCAACTCATCTAGAAGCTAGAGGCAAAGAAGTTGGGTCTAGAAACAAAACCTCATAAAAAACCATATCCATTAGGTTGGGTGTGTGATAAAACTAAGCTACAAATTACGAAACAATGTAAACTTCATTTTGCTATTGGTTCAAAGTTTGTAAATGAGGTTGAGTTAGACATACTCCCATTGGACATATGTGGAATTGTATTAGGAAGTCCATACTTGTACGCTAGAAATGCTATCTTCTATCGAACTGAAAATAAGTATCAACTCACTAATGATGGAATTGAATATATTGTAAGGGATCATAAACTCAAAGATAAATTCTCTCTCATAAATTCAGGACAGATGAAAAGAATTATAAATTCAAGTAAACAATTTTTACTTATGATTGTAAAAGCAAAGGATATTGATAAATCTGATGCTTTCTAAGGCTATAATCCTAAAAAGAAAGCAGATCTAGTTAAAGTTGTTTCCAATTCTAATATTTTGTTTCAAGAGCCTAAAGGGCTTCCACCCAAGTGAGAGATAGAACATGAGATTTGTTTGCAGCAAGATTCTCCACTACCTAACATTGGAATGTATACGTTATCAGCTCTAGAGAATGTAGAGATAAAGAAGTAGGTACAGGAGTTGCTCGCTCAAGGGTTTATTCGACCAAGCACATCACTATGCGGATCACCTATTGTGTTAGTGCGAAACAAATATGGTTCGTGGAGAATGTGCATTGATTTTAGAGCATTAAATAAAATCACAATAAAGAATAATTATCCTCTTCCTCGTATTGATGATTTGTTAGATCAGTTAAAAGATGTAGTTTACTTCTCTAAGTTGGACTTGTGAAGCGGCTACTGTCAGGTCAGAGTTGCAGAACATGATGTATGGAAGACTGGTTTCAAAACAAGGCAAGGACTTTTATGAATGGATGGTTATGCCTTTTCAAGGCTTAACTAACACTCCAACTACATTCATGCAAATTGTGAATGATGTATTTAGACAATTCATTGATGATTTTGTAATAGCCTATTTAGATGATATTCTTGTTTTCAGTAGAACATGGGATGAACATGTAAACCATGTAAAGCATATTTTAGATGTTTTGAAATGAGAAAATATCTATGTAAAACTGTCAAAAAGTGAATTTGGTAGAACATATTTAAATTATTTGGGTTATATTGTAGGGGGTAGTGAATTGAAGATAGATCCCTCTAGGTTTGAAGTCATTGTAAATTGGCCTAAGCCCAATACTGCTACAAAAGTTAGAAGTTTCTTAGGGGCATCACAATATTGGAGAAAGTTGATTACTAACTTTTCTTTGATTGCATCTCCTTTACATGCTTTGACAAGTGTGAAACAGGTGTTTCAGTGGGGAGGCAAATAGAAGAAAGCCTTCGATACATTGAAAGAAAGGATCAGTATAGCACTAGTACTACCACTGCCAGATCTTCGACATCCTTTTGAGATCGAGACAGATGCAAGTGAATATGCCATGGGGACAGTGTTGATGTAGCACAAAAATCCTATATGCTTTCATTCTAAGACATTCACATAAGCAGTAGTTAACTATACTACATATGATAAGGAATTATATGCATTAGTTCATAGTGTTAAAATGTGGAAACATTACATAATGGGTAAAGAAACAATCATGCACACAGATCATCAACCATTACCATACTTACACTGACAAACTAAATTGCAAAAATAAAGACACTATCGGTGAATGGGTTTTCTACAACAATTTCATCTTGTTATCAAATATAAGAAAGGCATACATAAGAAGGTTGCAGACATGTTTTCAAGACCAATTATAAATACATCCATGATACTCAAGCATAATTCAGTAATTCATGAAAGTTACAATGAAAAATATGCTCAAGACATAGATTTTCAGGATGTATATGCAACTTTAATTCATGGAAAGCAGGTAGAAGAATTGGATTATTTCATAAAGGACAAACTCTTATATCATTTGGAAAAGTTATGCATTCCAGAAACTAAAAGAGTTAATATAATTCGAGAAGCACATACTTCTCTCATATCAGGTCATTTTGGTGTAAGTAAAACAATTGCACAATTACAAAAATTCTGCTATTGGCCATGAATGAATGAGACAGTTTCTAGATATATTAAGGGATGTACTATGTGTGCTATGAGAAAGCTAAGTAATAGAAAATTAGGCTTGTATACAACACTTCCAATTCCTTCTCGTCCTTGGGAAATTGTTTCGATGGATTTTGTTAGGGGATTGCAAAAGTCTAGAAAGGGTCATTATTATTTGTATGTAGTTGTGGATAGGTTCAGTAAGATGTGTATTTTGACACCATGTAATAAACAGGTCCTAGCTGAACAAACTACAAAGTTGTTCTTTCAAAATGTATGGGTTCATTTTGGGTTACCCACTTCTTTGTATCCGATCGAGATTCTCGATTTTTCAGGAAATTTCAGTCAAGTCTATCAGAGTTAATGGACACAAAGTTAAAGAATAGCACAACATTTCATCTACAAATAGTTGGTCACATAGAATTGGTCAACAGGACAGTAATACAATTGCTTTGAGGATATTGCAGCAAACATCCCAAACTTTGGGATGAGCATTTGTGTTATGTGCAGCATGCTTACAACCATGAAAAACATTCTTCTACTCAGAGATCTCCTTTTGAGACTTATTTTGGTTTTATACCAAAGTCTCCCTTGGATTTTTTCTTTGGTAAAGACATAGCAGTTGATGGAAACAGTGATGTTGACAAAGTAACCAAGTTCATTGAACAAATCCAAGAAATTCACCAGGCAGTACAGGAACAGATGGAAAGAAGCGAAGCAAAGTATAAGGCATGACATGACAAGCATCGAGTTGAGCATAGTTTTCAAGTTGGGGATCAAGTCTAGTTGTACATCAGCAAAGAAAGACTGCAAGGGGAAGGTAAGAACTTGAACCAATTAGATATGGTCCTTTCAAAATACTTGAAAAAATTGGTAAAAATGCTTTCCACCTAGATCTACTAGCTTATATGTAGATCTATTCCATTGTAAATGTTGAAAACTTGTGATTGTACGAACCTTCATTGATTGAAGATCATGAAGAGCAAGGTCAGCTACCTTCTATTGAAGATCTTTTTCCCCAATATCTCAATGAGCTACAAGAGGATATAGTTCTTGACAAGACGATAAGGACTTCGCGATGGGGAAATGTTGAGTATCTTCGAGTTGGACTCAAAGGTACAAATCCAAGTAAATCACAATGGATAGAGATCGGAAAATTGACGGAATTTTATCCTCACTTACTCGACAACTAAAACCAACTTTTGGTGGTCCAAAAGCTTGTAGTGGGGAGGAGTAATCCAAAAAAGGATCCAGTTTTGCCTCCAGACCAAAGTCTTCAAATTTAGATGAAAGTATGATCAATTCGAAGTACTCATTGATACGATCCCAATGGTGTGAATGGCACGCAAATCTGAGTTTGCATGAAGAAGTTAGAGCCGGTCAATGTTTTCAAAAAATTAGGGCAAAAAGTCAACAGTCAACAATCAATAGGGTGATGTCAGGAAGACACGTGTTGTCCCAGGAATACACCACTTTTCTTGGGTGACATGTCGTGATGTGGTTGGTTGATATGGGTCAATCCCATGTTGACATGTGGCAGCACGGATTTTTCCCAATGTGACCTTATTTCCAAAATTTTGGGGATCAGGGAGGATCAAACTCCTGACCTCTCGGAATGGTCGTGTTTTCACCGGAGGACTACATCAGACAGGCTATGTTAGATCTTGTTATAAAAAATGATCATATTATATTTATTGTGAGGCAGGTTTGTGGCCAGAAAAAAGCCACATGGTCGGGGTCAACCCCACGATTGTCAGACCTTAAATATATATGTTAACATATAGTTCAAATGTCACCAAACCATATAGCTCGAAACTTTATCATACACTGCAAATATATCATAACAAAACCAATGGTTATGTCAAAATAACGAACGATGGCATGCTTGTGTAGAGGATTCGAACCTCCGACCCCCCAAAACACTATATAACAAACGCATTCACACACCTCTTTTAACCATTGTTCAAAGGGTGGGGCTTGGTTAACCAAGCCACCAAAAACACTATTTAAACATTTGCAGGTGATGAATAGCCAAACCACTAGTGCACAAAATGAGGTGGTTTTATGTAGTTAGAGGTAGTTTTTGTTAGCAGAAAGTGGTTTTGCAGGGACAAAGGCGGTTTTGGATCATTCTAGGGGATCTAGTGGTCACAGTGGCCAAAAATGGTCAAGTTTATACTCGTTTGACTCAAAATTTTGGGTTGAACACAATGGTGAGGTCCATTTTCTCATTTGAGTCTTTGTTTTTGAGCTCATACCTGTAACAACATTTTGAAGAAAAAATAAAGTGGTCAGTACTGGAAGTTAAACGACCAGGAGACGTAGTCGGGAAGTTTGGTGAACTCCTTTATTAAATTTTGTTGTGTTGATGTGTTTGAATGTGTTTTCAATTTTGTCATGTGTTTATGTTATTCATAATCTTTTCGATCCATTGCACTAAGTAACATAACAAACTTCACATAAAGTCTATAATACCTTTTTCATTATCGGATCATTAAGACTTTTTCTTTAAGGTGAATAAAGAAATTGTAGGTTAAAATCATTCACCTGACGACTCCACTAGACCAAGTTGGCTCCTTCAAAACATACCAGATCTCACTCCCACACTCAAATTATATCTCCTTTATCTGATCTAGAGAGACTGGTGAGAGTGGCCTTGTTTAGAAGGAGACTTGAAGTGTCTGCTTCTTCTTTTGTACCATTACAGCTTGAAGATATTTCATCTTCTAATCCCTTTAGCTCTATTCCATCCCAATTAGATCTGGCTGATCTAACACCTATGGTTTTATAATTTTTATCTAAAGGAGTTGATTTGCAGTCAGCTCTTTTAGTGCAATATTTGGAATCATACAAACTCCCTAAAATATTTTCAGATTCACCCAAGTCAGAGGAAGAACTAGATGTATATTTACGGGTGCTAAAACCAACTGATTTTATGTCCCCCACTCATTATACATTTCCATCTACTTATGCCCAACATGAAGACACCTTCTTTGTATATTGAAACATTTATTTTTAAAGTAAAGAATAGGTTGAAACAGAGATTCAGAAGTTAGTTATTAAAACACTTTTGAAAACCTTTAGGGATCATCCACTTTCCCATTCTCCTCCTCCTACTTTTACACCTCCATCTTCACCCGTTGCTTCACCATCTTCCTCTTCATCCTCCACTACATTATCTCCTACCTATTCTACGAAATCATCTTCTTCTTCATCTTCAAATATGGCCTTTCAACCTATTATTCAAGCTAGATATGATGCCCTACATCTTCCCAACCAGTTCAAAAATTTTCCTGATGGATATTTGAAACAGCTTCCTAGGTTTAATGGGGAAACTGTCTTGTTTGTAGAGATCATTTAGCTGCGTTTTTAGATTTTGTAGACAATATGAACATAGAGCATGAGGATGTATAAATGTGATTATTTGTTCAGTATTTAGAGGGAGACATTACGATTTGGTTTAGACAATTGAGAGCTAATTGAATTCATTCTTGGAATGAATTAACTACCATATTCAAGAATCAATGGGTTTTTAAAAAGGATCCAATTTACTATCTTACAGTGTTTGAAGATCTTAAAAGAACCCATGGAGAACCAGTGGTATATTTCATTAAATGATTCAATAAAATTTACCACAAAATGCCTCCTGATTGTAAACCTCCAGTTATAGCTGCAAAAGTTAGGTTTTCCAAAGCCTTTAATGATGACTTTGTAGTCATTCTTAGGAAAAGGACATCCCCTACCTTACAGGTCATGCAAACTAATGCTATAGAAGTTGAGGCTAATATATTAGCTTTACCTAAAATATATTCCAAGGCAGAAAAGGCTGAAAGAAAAATGAAAGCTAAGGAAGAGGGGTCTTCCTCAAAAACCAAAAATGATGATCAAAAGATAGATGAGATAACATCATTACATAGAAACGTTTCTAATCAGATTTCTAAAATTGAAACTCAACCTAGAATGATACAACAAGCTGTTGCTAGACCACAAACACAGTTTAGAAGAGTCCCTCAAGCTCAAATTTTGCAGAGACCAAATATTGATCAACAAATCCAACCCCCTCTAATAATTGATGACCAACAACCAGATGACATTGGACCTTTAGTTTCTAAAGATATAAATAATTTTGATTCTTCATCTGTACATAATGCTATTGTTTCTCACCCTTTAAATCAATCTTCTCAAAATCAAGAAGACAATCAAATTTCTAAATATCAGGCCTTTTCTAAATATTTAATTAGAGAATTGAATAGAATATACGATCTAGGACCTAGGTTAGGGTCTGGTAGACCTCCAAAAATTCCCACTCTAAATGAACCTCAGATCAAATATGCTAAAACATAGGCAACAATCGTTCAAACATTGAATCTAATAGCTGAAACAATCCAAATTGATAAAACTGTTTTGACAACTTGTAATCTTGAAAAAAAATTGGAAAGAGTTAAAATACCAATTCCCCTTGCTGAACTATCAAATAACCTAGGGTATAAGAACCAAGTTTCTAAATGGATTTAGTCATCTAGTGCAGATGCTGAAGGGGATCTGATAAGCCTGTAGGATGAAAAACCCTCAATAGTTTTTGGTCCTAGTTCTAACAAGATAGATGAGAATGTACCACCTTTTTATGTGACTCTGAAAATTCATGATTTCCTATTATATAACTGTATGTTAGATTCTATGTTTTCCATAATATGATGCCAAAAGTAATCATGGACCAGTTGCAATTATAAGTCAATAGAACTTACCTTGATCTTTACACTTTTGATTCCAAGAAAGTACCTTGTCTCGGAGTTAATGAAAATTCCGTGGTTACCTTAGCTCAAATCCCTATCAAAAGTGTGGTTCAAGAAATTGTAGTCACTAACATCCCTTCCAAATTTGGCATGTTGTATCAAGAACTTGTTGTGATAAATTAGGAGGAAGCATACAAATGGAAATGTCTTATGCCATTATTATTGTTGGGATTATGATACAAGTGTTGTCCTTGATGGCAAATCATTCACACGTCAGTTCAGTTTTGATGAAAGGCAACCCATAGTGTAACATATCTATTCAGATGTAATAGGGCATTGGTACAAAAGAAGAGGAAGATGGAACTAAAGTATACTAATTAGAATGAAGAAGTTGAAGGTAAAGGATGGTGAAAATTAGTTTAAGATGTATATGCAGGTCCACTTAGTTAAAACATCATATACACATAGGTCCACATAAAAAAAAGCGCGTATACATATACACACACTCCCACAAGAAGAAAAGAGTGTATAGGTTGGAAAATCAAGGAATTTCAAGAGTAGAGAGTACCAGGGGTCTATACCATGGTATTAGCCCACAATATTTAGCGGAGTAATGACTATTTGATCCCGCCCAAGAATACCATGGCTCCTAAGTGGTTTTTGTCTGATGTATTGAGAAAGGCCTAAAACTATATAAGGAGGAGAAGGTCATATGGCTAAGATGTGCAAGTGAAAAGTGTTTCTAAGGAATACTTCTATCTGAAGTATATTTTATGTTGCATGGGCTACCTTGGTGATTTGATCTGAAATATTTTGTGCACATTGAATTCAATGTTGGATTAGGATCATGAGATGTGAAATGACTTATCATTGAATGATATGATATTGGTTGGGCCAGATCTAATTGTGTACACCTGTTTTATTCTTTTAATGTCATGATCTGGGTTTGTTTGATGTCCGGAATAACAATGAAGTTATGAGTTAATATTTGTAGATCTGTACATTGGTTCACTTTGGTGAAGTTGTGTATACACACTGGTTCGGCTCTTCCAAGTAGCGTATGCAAAGGAAAAGTTATGTTGTTCAGAGATGACTGGTCTATTTTGATTAGTACTATTGTTTTACTGCTGTATGTCAATGAAGTCTTCTTAGATCTGAATGTAAAATTGAATGCATAAGGAGTTGGATATCTGATTGATTGATTGTATAAGTGAGAAGGGTGATCTCTACTATTTCTTGTGTAAGGCTCTGTAAATTGACAATAGATGTTCAGTATCTTGCTGGTTGGTATAGATTTAATTCAGAATTTTTAGGTTTCAGTAGTTTTGAAGGTATACATAGGTTTGATTGAAGGAAGTAGTGTATACATGTAGGTTGGGTTCAGTAAAGTAGCATACACATTCTAATGCATGATTTTTGAGGTTGCGGCTAGTTCTAAATGATGATGCAGGTTTCTGGGTTCAGCATAGTGTTATGGTGATAGTGAGCTGACTGATCAGATTAACTAATTATTGGTTGATGCAGTTTGAAAGTTCTAATGGGTCTAGTATGAAAATTTTATGAAACAAAGCCTTCATGTGTATTGTTGTGTACTAAGAGTATCCAATCTGAAAATTTATGAAACGTGGTCGCTAGAGGAAGAGAGAAGGTCATAGACTTCTGTAGGTCAATGCCTATGTACTTGTAAACACATTGGCTAAAACAAGAGCTAGGGGGTTGTAGCTCCCTTCTAGTAGAAGATAGAAAACAAGAAAAGGTTGTAGCCTTCTGCAGGTGGGTGCTTATGTACTGGTATGAGTCTGCACCAATACAATATTGTAAACAGATTTTCTTATTATTAAAAGAAGACAGAGATGACAACAGCAGGTGGTTTTCACCCACATTGGGTTTCCACCTTAAATCTTGGTGTTCATGTGTGTTGCTTATCTGTGATGGTTTATTTTGTTTTTACTGCACTATTTAATAAGTTACTAATGCACTGGTTATAGATCGTCACATGATAAATGACCTAAATGACAAGTTCTTTGGGTATACGTTGGTTTCACTAATCACAGTAGTGCGTACACACTAGTTCACTTCACAAAAGTAGCGTATACAAATCTATTTTGGGAAAGGAAAAATGATTAATATGATAATACTGATTCACCGCCCCTCTCAGTATTATTTCCAACAATTGGTATTAGAGCAGGTCCTTCAGAAGAAGCTTGATCGCTTGAAGGAAGATCTTGCAAGATGAATAATCACGAAGGCATGGGATCCATCAGACCACAATATTCAATGGGAGCAACTTGGTATATTGGAAAATAAGAACCAGAGCCTATCTATAATCACTTGGAGCCGATGTTTTGAAAATTGTGGAAGGAGGATATCAATTTCCAGCAGCAGTTCCTACAAACTCTACAGGTAAGAAGTTATATGCAACTAATGCCAAAGCTATCAATACATTATTGGGAAGTCTGTTAGAACCAGAATTTGTCAAAGTCATCCAGCTCATGACAGCCAAAGATATATGGGATAAAATCATTCAGAGCTACAAATGAGACTCTCAGGTAAAATGTGTTAAGCTTCAAACTCTCAGAATTCAGTATGAAACTCTTAAGACACATAGTGATGAGAGTGTTGCTAGTTACTCCTTACGTATAGATGGGATTGTTAATTGTATGAAGAATATGGGTGAAGATATAAAGGAAGCTACTTTAGTTGAGAAAATTTTGAGATCTTTGTCTTCTAAATTTGAGTCAAAATTGTCTGCCATGGAAGAAAAATAGGATCTTTAGACTATCACTGTAACTCAACTTCATGGAATCCTAACCATCTTTGAAATGAGAAAAGGAGGTCCATCAGATATGAGAGAAACGACATTTAAAGCATCAACAAAGGGAAAAGAAAAGGAAGAGAATAATGAATCAAGACACATTCCAGAAGAAGAAGATGAGGTAAATTTTGTTAAGAAGCTTCAACAAGGTTCCAAAAGATTTATAGGTAAGATACATTTCAAATGCTTTGCATGTGGTAGAGTCAGTCACTATGCTACCAAATGTCCTCATAAAGATAAATATGAAAAAGGGAAGGAATATGCAAAAGGCCATATATAACACGTTGTGAATAGAAGGAGTTACTATACGCATGAAGATAGTGATGGTTTATCTAATAGTGTTGAAGATGGAACTGAACAAGATTATAGACTACTCATGGCTTATGACAACGATGTTTTTTTGGGTGCATTAGAACAGGAATACTTTCTTGAAGAAATAACTAAACTCAAAATCTGTGTAGAAGAAAAAAATGTGATCATAGATACCTTGACACACCAACTTGCTAAAAGAGAAAAACACAACGAAAATCTAGAATGTGAAATTGTGGGTCTAAGAAAATATCTTGAGAAGACAAAATATCTTAATCATAGATTTATTGAAGAATCAACAACTTTAAATGAAATCATCAATGTTCAACATTCTCCTCTAATAAATACATGTCTCTAATATACTGAAGATTCATCTCAATCACAAAAGTTGTTAGCCTCCACCAAAAGCTATCTTGATGCAACAAATACTCATTAGATTAATCATACTCAATTTTCTCCAAGGATGAATATCAGTAGAAGCTGCAATCAATAGGTAAAAAATACCAAAAGGTACTATGATCACAAAAATTTCTTTAATGGGAAATGTTTTTCTTGTCATAACTTTGCGCACAGGGCTACTCAATGTGTTGCTTACAAAACCATCATGACTAGAGAAGCATGAAATCAAAGGAGTGTGACAGGAATCAAGAAAAATTCCTATAATAATTTTTCTCCTTTTCAAAATGAAATAGAATGTTCGATTTGTAACAACTTTGGTTATGAAAAATTTGAATGCAGGAGCAAATTTCAGCTACCACTTCAAAAGGAGAAAACACCATTAAATCCCAAGTTATGGAGAGGAAAGGAATCTCAAGAAGAAAGATGTGGCATAGTTCTGTATGCAAAAGGACAAGAAAATTAGTGGAACATCGACAACGGATGCTCCAAACACATGACAAGTGATAAAGAGAAACTGCATTCATATAATTCTTTAGAAAAAGAAAAGAATGTCTCATTTGGAAATGACACACTTGCTATCATTAAAGGTAAAGGCTTTGTTTTCTTGAAAGAAAAGGTTAAAGCTAGAAATGTCATGTATGTAGATGGTTTAAAGCATAATCTATTGAGTGTCATTCAAATGTGTGATCAAGGAAATGAAGTGGTATTTCGATCAAACGGATGTGTGTTTCATGAGCTAGATACAGGAAAGACCGTGATCAAGGGGACAAGAACTCCAAACAAATTATATATAGTTAAAGGAGGAAAACAACAATGCTATCTAAGAAAAACAGATGAAAACTGGCTATGGCATAGAAGATTGGGACATCTAAGCTTTTCTCAAATAAGAAAAGCATTCAGGCTCAAGGTAGTTCATGATATTCCAGATATCCACATCCAAAAAAATACCATATGCAAACCATGTCAAATCGGTAAGCAAACAAGAGTTCACTTCATTGAGAAAAAAGGGTCAGCAAGTAAACCTCTTGAACTCATCCATACTGGTTTATGTGGACCAATAAGGAAAAAGTGACCTCATGGAGAAGAATACTTTATTTAATTTATTGATGATTTTTCCAGGATGTGTTGGATAGGTCTATTAAAGCACAAAGATGAAGCATTTGAAAAGTTTAAATCCTTCAAATATTTAGTTGAAAACGAATCAAATTGAGAAATCAAATGTCTCAAATTTGATCGAGGGGGAGACTTCATATCAGATGAATTCTTTGACTTTTGTGAATAACATGGAATAAAAAGGAAATTCTTCATCGCAAGAAATCCTCAGAAAAATGGTGTGGTAGAAAGGATGAACATAACAATTCAACAAATGACTCGTGCTATGCTAGATGAATCTAGAACTCATGCAACCTTCTGGGGTTAAGCTACATTTGATGCCGTAACTATTCTCAACAAAGTGAATGTTCAGGTAAATAATAATCAAACTCCATATGAACTTTTGTATGGTAAGCCTCCTACTATAAAACACTTTAGAGTTTTTGGAAGAAAATGTTTTATCAAAAGGACTAATGAAAAACTTGGTAAGTTCAAACCAAGAGAAGACAAAGGAATTCTTCTTGGTTATTCATCCAGAAGTAAAGGAAACAAATGTTATTATAAATACTTTGGAAAATTGTTGAAAGTATTGATGTTGTAATTGGTGAAGCATGCAGAAATATGGAACAAATGAAATCAACCTAGTAATATGACAGTGAGGAAGTGGGGGAATGATTTCCCACATCAAATCAAAATGATATAAAAGAAGAAAAAAATGAAGCACTAGAAGAAGATACAACAGATAGGGAAAACACTCCATATAGGTATGTTCAGAAGAATAATCTGAATCTCAAATTCTAGGAGAAAAGGGGTTGTGTACAGAAAAGAAGAACTCTTACAGGGACCTTAAGCTATCTAGCATTACTATCTTCCACCAAACCTCAGAGTGTAAATGAAGCCTACAAAGATGAATGTTGGGTGAAGGCCATGGATGAAGAACTTGACCAAATTGAAAAGAATGATACTTAGGAGTTAGTTCCTAGAATTCATGATAAAAATGTTATAGGAACAAAATGGGTATTTAAGAACAATCTGAATGAAAATGGAGAATTTATTAGAAGCAAGGCTAGACTTGTTTGTAAAGGTTATTCTCAACAAGAAGGTATAAATTTTAAAGAAACTTTTGCACCTGTTGCTAGACTTAAAGCCATAAGGATGTTTCTCGCTCTTTCTAGTTTTCGAAAATTCAAAGTATATCAAATGGATGTAAAATTAACCTTCCTTAATGGAGACTTAGAAGAAGAAGTTTATATTGAACAACTAGAATGGTTCATTCTTGGAAATGATGCAAAACTTGTATGAAAGCTTAAAACGGATCTCTATGGTCTGAAATAGACTCCAAGGGCTTGGTATTACCGCCTTGAAAAGTATCTACAACAACTAGGTTTCACAAAAGGTTCCACTGATAGCAATCTATACACAAAGTTTGAAAATGATAAACTGCTAATTATTGTTCTTTATGTTGATGATATCATCTTTGGTAGAAATGAAGAATTCATGAGTCAAAATTTTTCTTCAATAATGCAACAAGAATTTGAAATGTCCTTACTTGGTAAACTTACTTATTTTCTTGGTCTACGAGTACAACAAACCAAAGATGGTATATTTCTTTTGCAAACCAAATATCTCAAGCATATCTTGAAGAAGTATGGAATGGAAAGTTCTAAATTAGTATGTACTCCAATGGTAACAGGATGTAGTCTCAGTTCTAACGATGAATCACTAACAGCAAACCAACCAACTTACAGATCTATGATTGTAAGTTTGATTTACCTAATAGGTACTAGACCTGATATCATGCATGTAGTAGGAATTGTTGGAATGTTAAAAGAAAATCCAAACAAATCACATCTCCAGGGAGTCAAAATAATTTTCAAATATCTTCAAGGAAATCAAGACTTTCGACTATGGTATCCTAAAGATACAAACCTTACTTTTCATGCATCTACAAATGAAGATTGGGCAGGAAATGTTGATGATCGAAAGAGCACTAATGGAGGTGCATTCTATATGGGTTCTCGGTTATAGTCATGGTTCAGCAAGAAACAAAGTTCGAATGCCTTATCTACAGCTAAAGTAGAATATGTGGTTATTGCATTTTGTTGCACGCAACTACTTTGGATGATGCAAACATTGAAAGACATTCATATCACATGTACTCTACCCATCTCCATTCTATTTGATAATACAAGTTCCATCAACATTTCAAAAAGTCTAGTCATGCACTCCAAGACCAAGCACATACCCATTAAGTACCATTTTCTACGAGAAAAAGTGCTTGAACAAATGGTTAAATTGGAGTATGTTCCCTCCAAAGAATAGGTTGCTGATATATTCACCAAACTACTTCCCAAATAAGCATTTGAATATCTTAGACAAAAGCTGGAAGTAGTTGTTGCATCATTCTGCTCTTAAATCTAGTTTTCAGAGAAAGTTTATTATACGCAGGTTTCATGAAGTATAGTCACATATACACGT
This sequence comes from Pinus taeda, assembly GCA_000404065.3. NCBI lineage: Eukaryota > Viridiplantae > Streptophyta > Pinopsida > Pinales > Pinaceae > Pinus > Pinus taeda. Next base: position 40,934 of record APFE030099232.1, on the reverse strand, counting down.
GGATTTCTATGACTGAAGGAGCATATATGTTTTTCTAATAGAAAAATAGTGGGTCAGACTATGATATGGGTGCTCTATCTAATATTGATGATTACGGTCTAACACTATGATTTGTTCATTGATTTTTATCTAACTGACAAAGATGCCTTGATACGTGAGTTGTTGACAATGCACAAGTAGCATAGGTTTAGGGGGAGCATTAGCCTTCACACACATTCTGTATTGTTGGAATTTTGGTTGCTAAATTTAGCTATGATTTGTTGTTTAAGTCATAGGGTGTGATATGACTTCTTTTGTCATAGTCTATATTTGAATGAGTCCTATTGGACAAATGATGTAATTTGTATCTCCACTTTGCATGGGATGGATGATGTAATATTTGTTGTATTTCTGTCATGTATAAAAGATTGGTATATCCCCACTTGGTTGGGTGATTGATGTATGTATGAACCATTAGTCATAAGGAGGTCATACTCACTTAACTGAGTTAGAGAGTCATGTTATTCTTTTGAAACATATCTCTACAGACTCGACATGTACTCAGGGGGAGCATGGACAGCATAATGTATATCAAAGGGGGAGAATAACTTGGCCTTCCCTTTTACCTTGATGTCAAAGGGGGAGAGTATTTTGGTGTTTCTTGATATCTCTAACAGTTTCTATAGCTTGCAGTAATCAACACCAGCATGGTTGCCATAAAGTCCAAAGGGGAAGATCATTGGCATTATGATACAAGTGTTGTCCTTGATGGAAACTCATTCATAGGTCAGTTCAGTTTTGATGAAAGGCAATCCATAGTGCAATAGATCCATTCAGATGTAACATGGAATTGGTACAGAAGAACGGGAAGATGTAACTAAAGTCTACTAATCAAAATGAAGAAGTTTAAGGTAAAGGATGGTGAAAAGAAATTTAAGATGTATACGCAGGTCCACTTAGTCAAAACATCATATACACGTATGTCCATATAAGAAAAAGTACGTATACATATACACACACTCCCGTAAGAAGAAAAGAGAGTACAGGTTGGAAAATCAAGGAATTTCAAGAGTAGAGAATACCAGGGGTCAATACTATGGTATTAGCCCATAATATTGAGTGAAGTAAAGACTATTTGATCTTGCCCAAGGATACTGTAGGTCCTAAGTAGTTTTGGTCTGAGGTATTGAGAAAGGCCTAAAACTATATAAGGAGGAGAAGATCATATGGCCAAGGTGTGCAAGTGAAAAGTGTTTCTAAGGAATACTTCTATCTGAAGTATATTTTATGTTGGAGGGGCTAGCTTGGTGATTTGATCTGAAATATTTTGTGCACCTTGAATTCAATGTTGGATTAGGACCATGACACCTGAAAGGACTTATCATTGAATGATCTGATATTGGTTGGGCCAGATCTAATTGTGTACACCTATTTTATTCTTTGAATGTCATGATCTAGGTTTGTCAAAAGTCCAGAATAGTAGTGAATTTATGAGTTAATATTTGCATACCTGTATGCTGGTTTACTTTGGTGAAATGTATACACGGTGGTTCAGCTCTTCCAAGTAGCGTATGAAAAAGAAAAAGTATGTTGTTCATAGATGACTGATGTATTTTGATTAGTATTCTTGTTTTACTATTGTCTGTCAATGAAGTCTTCTTAGATCTGAATGTAAAACTGAATGCATAAGGAGTTTGATATCTGATTGATTGATTGTGTAAGCAAGAAGGGTGATCTCTACTACTTCCTATGTGAGGCTCTATAAATTGACAATAGATGTTGAGTATCTTGCTGGTTCATACAAACTTGATTCAGAAGTTTTAGGTTTTAGTAGTTTTGAAGGTATACGCAGGTTTGTTTGATGGAAGTAGTGTATACACACAGGTTGGGTTCAGTAATGTAGTGTACACATTCTAATGCATGACTTTTGAGGTTGCACCTGGTTCTGAATGATGATGCGGGTTTCTGGGTTCAGCAAAGTGTTCTGGTGACAGTGATCTGATTAGTTAGATTAATTGATTATTGGTTTATACAGTTTGAAAGTTATGATGGGTCGAGTATGAAAATTTGATGAAACGAGACCTTCATGTGTATTGTTGTGTACAAGGAGCATCCAGTCTGAAAATTTATGAAACGTTGTCCCTGGAGGAAGAGAGAAGGTTGTAGCCTTTTGTAGATCGTCACCTACATACTAGTAAACACATTGACTAGTACAAGAGCTAGGGGGTTGTAGCTCCCTTCCAGTAGAAGTTGGAAAACAAGAAAAGGTTGTAGCCTTTTACAGGTGGGTGCCTACGTACTGGTATGAGTCTGCACCAGTACAATATTGTGAATAGATTTTCTTATTATTAAAAGAGGACAGAGACAACATCAGCAGGTGGTTTTCACCCACATTGGGTTTCCACCTTAAATCTTGGTGTTCATGTGTGTTGCTTAGCTGTGATGGTTTAGTTTATTTTTACTGCATTGTTTAATAAGTTACTGATGCACTGGTTATAGATCATCACATGATAAATGACCTAAATGACAAGTTCTTTGGGTATACGCTGGTTTCACTAATCACAGTAGCATGTACACGCTAGTTCACTTCACAGAAGTAGCATATACAAATCTATTTTGGGAAATGAAAAATGATTAATCTGATAATACTGATTCACCCCCCCTCTCAGTATTATTTCCAACAATTCCAGTATATGGTTGTGAGCATCTCAGGTTATATAGAGAAGTTAGATTTATGAATATTGTTTGTAAATCTAATCAAGCTAGGAATCATCATATTTATGTTGTTGACCAAGACTTTGAGTATTTTGAATTATCAACTAATAATTCACAAAATACTCAACCTACTATTGAAAACATTGTTAATCAACCTAAAACAATTGAAATTGATATTTGGAAATTGTAATTTGATGGTTCTTGCTCAAAGGAAGGAGTAGGATATGGAATTGTATAATTTCACTAGATAAAGAAAATATTACCCAATCATACAAACTTGAATTTGATGTAACTAATAATGTAGCAGAGTATGAATATTTTCTGCTAGGATTGGAGTTAGCAAGATGTCTTAAGGTGCAGAATTTAAGTGTATACAGTGATTGTGAACTTATTGTCAAACAAGTTAGGAATCAGTGTCAAAATGAGCACCCAAGACTAAGATCTTATAGGAATAAGATTTGATATTCAATTGAAAATTTCTTTTCAGCATTCAATATTACTGTTATTCCTAGATATCAAAACATGCATGCAAATTCCTTTGCTGTCTCTGCAATTTCCTTTCAAGTTCTTGATAAAATGCTTGTCCAGCATCAAATTCAAGTAACATAAAGACCATCTATTCCTAACAATATCAAGCACTGAAAAATATTTGATGATGACAAGCATCTAAAATCCTTTTTGCAAGTCATTGATGAATTCTCAAACCTGCATGTTGAGGAAGAGCAACTTGATAATCCTGAAATTGACAACGAAAATCAAACACCACAATTTGACTCTAAAATTTCTTGTCATATCATTATCCAATTATCTAACAATTTTATTCGAAGAGGGTTAATCCCTCTTGAGAAGCTCTTTGATCATAATGATGTCCCCAAAAATTCACTATCTGATTCACATGAGGAAAATATTTAAATTTATAACATTGGAGCTTCTCAAGAGATCAGAAATGTTAAAATTTTTGCATCCCTGTCATTGGAAGCCAAAGACAATTATTTATCCCTCCTTAAAGCCTACAAAGATGTTTTTTCCTAGTCTTATAATGAATTAAAACATATGATATATCTCTTATTGAACATAAAATTCCATTAAAAGCAGAGGGAAAACCCTTCGAACAAAAATTGAGGAGAATTAATTTTGTCCTTCTCCTGTTATTTAAAAAGAACTTAAGAAGTTAATGGATGCTAAAATAATACTTCCATTGAGATATTTTAATTGGGTAGCCAATCTAGTTCCAGTGAGGAAAAAGAATGGTGAAATTAGATTATGTGTGGATCTTAGGAATTTGAATAAATCTTCCCTGTAAGATAATTATCCATTACCAATGATGGAAAAATTACTTCAGACAATTTTAGGAGCCCATAGAATTTCCATGTTATATGGTTTTTCTGGATATAATCAGATTATGGTTAGTCTAGAGGATAGAGAAAAAACTACATTCATAACCCCTTGGGGCACATTCATGTATGCCTTGATGGCTTTTGGGTCGAAAAACGTTGGAGCTACATTTCAACGTGCTATGGACCTAGCATTTGTAGGTAAGACCAACAAATTTGTTGTTATTTATTTAGATGATTTAACTGTTTTTTCCAATTCTAACGAAAAGCATTTAAAGCATTTGAGAAAGGTTTTTGATAGGTGCTAAAAGTTTGGGATTTCTCTTAATCCGAAGAAGTATTTATTTACACTACAAGAAGGAAAACTACTCCGCCACATCATTTCTAAAGAAGGATTATTCATTGATCCTAAAAGAGTCTCAACAATTCAAGCACTCATGTTACCAAGGAACAAGAAAGAAGTTCAATATTTCCTTGGGAAAATTAATTTTTTAAGAGGGTTTATCTCTAATTATGCTAAAATATTTAAGGACATAACTGATATAATGAAAAAGAACCATGAAATTAAATGGACTATTCCTACTAGGTATGCATTTGATCAGATTAAAATGGCCATTGCAGAAGTCCCAATCTTAGCTAGTCCAGATTACTCTAAACCTTTTAGTGTCTTTTCTTTTTCTTCTAAAACTACCTTAGTTGTTGTTCTTTTGAAAAAGAACAAAGATGGAGATGACCAACCCATTTCCTTTTTTAGAAAAGTAATGAGAGATGTTGAAATAAAGTATGAAATCATTTAAAAACAGGCATATTCTTTAGTTCAAGTTCTGAAAGCCTTTAGAGTCTATCTCATCCAGTCTTCTATTATTTCCTATGTACCCAAGAGTGCTGTCAAAATTTTTTTAACTCAGCCTAATACTGATGGAAGGAGAGGGAGATGGATAAATAAGATTTTAGAGTATGAACTCATCATTAAGACTACCAAGCTAGTAAAATGTCAAGGTATAGCTAAGCTCCTTGTTGAGTCCAATTGCAAAATCTTAGGAATAAATTTTGTTTTTGAAATCCCAGCTGAGAAGAATCCACAAGAACCTTCTCCAATTCCCACATAGGATAATCCATAAGAACCTTCTGAGAGCCTAATTGAGAAGAATCCACAAGAACCTTCAGAAATCCCAACACAGGAGAATCCACAAGAACCTTTTGCATAAGATTAGTCAATTTTGATTCACAGTGATGAAAAAAATTATTATCAGATTGGTACTCTGATATTCTGAATTTTCTTAGAGAATTTGAATCTCCACTTGAATTCAGCAAAACTCAATGTAAAACACTGAAGTTGAAGGTTGTAAAGTATTGTATTGTTAATGAAAATCTTCATTGGAAGGATCCTCTTAATGTCCTTTTACTTTTCTTAACAGGAAATGAGACAGAAGGGATCATTAATCAATTTCATGCAGGAATTTGTGGAGGGAACTATGCTTGGAAGGCTATAGCTTACAAGATCTTAAGGGCAAGGTTTTATTGGCCTAATTTGTTTGCACGGGTGGGAGAAAAGGTTAGGAGTTGCACACAGTGTCAAACACTTGCCAGAAAGAAGAGATTAGAAGCCCTTCCATTGGTTCTAGTACTAGTCCAAGCATCATTGCTTCAATGGGGATTGGATTTCATTGGTGAAATTCATCCTCCATGAAGCAGTCAGCATAGATGGATATTAACTACTACAGATTACTTTACAAAATGGGTAGAATCCATTCCAGTTAGAGATGCAACTGATACTATTGTTATCAAGCTTATTAAAGAATATATATTGTCTAGATTTGGATTCCCTGGGAAAATAGAGACCAAAAATGCAGCATCATTCAACAATACTAATATGATTGAGTTCTGTCAGAAATGTCAGATCTTGTTGCATAATTCTACACCATACTATCCATAGGGAAATGGAATGGCAGAGTCCTTAAATAAAAGTTTGGTTAAATTTATTAAGAAAACATTGGAGGATCATAAAAGAGTTGGGTCAGTCTTCTCATTTATGCAATTTGGGCCAACAAGATTTCACCCAATAGATCGATAGGTAAATCCCCTTTTCATATTATTTATGAGAAGCTATATTTCCCACACATTTAGCTTTTCCTTTCATGAAGTTTTTTCAAGTGTCAAATGAAGAGCCTAATGACTTCTCTCAAATAATAAATTAGATCATAGAACTAAATGAGGATAGATATGAAGTCCATTACCAGCTTAAGAAATATCAATGTAAAATGAAAAGTTTGCTTAATAGGAAAGCTAAGGAAAGAGATTTATGGGAAGGTGATTTGGTACTAAGATGGGATGCTAGAAGAGTAGACAAAGGGAATTGTGGCAACTTTGACAACCTCTAGTTGGGACCTTTTAGCATTGTTGAGGTCAAGGGTAATAATACTTTCATTCTATAGAATTTGGAGGGAGAGTATTCCTCATTGCCTGTAAATGGGAAATACTTGAAGAACCACATTTAGTATTGAGATTTTTCCATGCATTCATCATTGTATTATACCAGAGAGTTTATTTTACATGCAATGTGTATTTGTTTCAATAGAGACCCCATTAGCCCGAGGAGAAGGCACATGGATCTGCAAGTTCTCTGCATCCTACATGAGGAAGAAGTCCCTAGATGGAGCTAATGTTGTAACATGCTTTATTTTTGATAAGTTATTTTTTATTCCATAAAATAGGATATGAAAGAATAAAGAAAAAATGGAAATATGAAAAAATACAAAATAAAAAGAGAGGTGAAATAAAACCCCATCAAAAGAAAATCAAATTTTTGTATAAGTGTTCTTGTTTAAATGCCACTTTATAGAAAAAAATTGCATTTGTAATAAATAAAGGTTTTGTGTGCATCTTGTTGCCATGCCACAACCTTTTCTTCTGATTTGAATCAAACAATTTAATCTTAATCAAATCATTTTAAATTTATGCATTAGATTAGTTAATAAGTTCACCAAACTATTTAAACTTGGTCGAACATTAGAAGATAGGATAGAATAGGATAAATAAATGGCCGGATATGCTCAAAATTAGGCCAACGTTGTATTAGATTAGGATTAATTAGTGAATTAGGAAAATAATGGTTGCTCGTCGAAATGCGCCAAAGTTAGATTAAATTTCAATTAACATTTAATTACCCTTTTTAAATGATGATTAATTTTTGTAAATAAACATTTAATTGTTTTATAGTCAAACTCATATATGAAAAAATTGATTTTTCATGAAGCGATAAAGTGCAATTACAAAGTGACGAAGATCCACTTCCCCACCTATATCAATGACGATAAAGCCACTTTTCACCCCCTCACGATGATATTAGATAATGACAGGGTGGGTGCGAAAAGTTGTTTTTCCCGAATGGGCCCCATGCTAACGTGTCACCACCTCCTCACTTCACACTGCCCTCACTCCCTATTGCTTACCACCACCCCCCACTTTGAAATCTACTTTCTCGTCTCCCGCACTTCCTGATACCACACAAAAGGCTATCTTCCCACACCTTGCACTTGCAACCATTGTATGCTGTGTGTCACTGATCCATTGTTGCCTATCCATTGCCACCAATTTATTATCTCCTATTACTATTCTCCCTCCATTAAATTTTCCAAATATGTTCCAATGAGAATTTTCTCTCTGGAATATATTAGGCAAATGATTAATATGGATGAGCTTCATTTTATTTCAGGGAAGAGGTGATCTCAGTTCAAGATAAAGGCACACATAGGATCATTCATTTGTAATACTAGATCAGTAGTTTTAGAAGCATTTGAAATAATAAAATAGATGGGTTTTCAGCCAAGCTTCACCTGGTCTTATGACCTATTAAGTATTATCTCAAACTTAAGGGTGGAACTCAAAACCACACCTTACAATAATACACCAAGACCAGAGATTGAGGAGTATTGAAATCAAGAACAGTGGGAAGAGAACACACTTCAAGGAGTAGAAGAACAAGTTTTACCTCCTTCTACTCTTCAAACTCCTACTTCTCACACCAAGCAGGACAAGCGGTGTAGAGAAGGATCTTCATCATGAGCAGTTGAGGAAAAAGAATTCATTCATTATCAGAATAAATCAAGGATTGACTCTAAAGGCACAACTACTACTCAGGATCAGAAGGAGCCTATCATCATCAATTTGGATGATTCACATTTATCTATAGGGACAGAAGAACCTGTAATCACTACTCCATCTTCTTCTTCATCTTCACACAATTTGTTAGAAATCACTCAATCTGCAAGAGCAAGTGAAAAATAGGAGCAAAAAATATTCACTAATTTTCTTGAAATTAGGTAGAAGAATGAAGCTTTAAAGGAAAATGTTTATTCACAGTTCTGGAAGCAGACTTCTACTTCACATCACAGGTTGTTGACAACATTTGACAATGAAAAGGGAAGAATGCAAATGGCTTTTCTATAGGCTCAACTTCCTTTTCCCAAGGCTTGTTCTGATTACAAGAAGACTATATTTTCTTTTGATGCTAATCAGATACACTGAATTGATCAAATTGACATGCATAGGTAGGCTAGTGAGATGATTTTCTCTACCATGACCAATACTATTATGGCATTGTCAAAACTCAGAACTGCACAGTCAAACGTGTAGTCACAATTGAAGATTTAAAGGATATCATCTTTAGCATAGGATAATAGGGTCAAGTCATTAGAAGACTTAGTGATTAAAATTGGATATGACCCTACTGATGTTAAAGTTGCAGAAGATATTATCAAAAAGAAAAATGAAGATATTACAGCATTGAGGAAGCAACTCAAACTTCCTTATATAGAGGACCCTCAAACCAAGGAGATAGCATAAATTGAACATCACAAGGAAGAAATGCTCAAACTGATCATTGAGAAGAATGTATAGATAAAGGCTATCGAGGAATAAATTGGGAGATTGCTTAAGGAAAGAGATCCATTTACTCAGTTAGCTATAACTCTTATCACTTTTATTCCTATTATAGTGTCTAGAATAACAAGGGAATCAACATCAACAATAGTAAAATATACATCAACACTAGGAGATTTGAACAAACTCTTACAGGATTTGACTCACCGGAAACAAGAAAATGATAGGCTTTATAAGAAATTTAATAATTTGGAAGCTCAGAATATAAAAAATGTCACTATGTATGTTGAAGAAACGTGAAAGACCCATAGGTTAAACAAAAGAATAGAAGAGTTTCAGAGTGAGTCATTAATGGCTCAAACCTTGGCCCAAGCCATGACAAGCATTTGGGAAGATATTAGTTAGGCCATAAATGAAGTATGGCCATGCATTAAGATCATTTTGAGCAGGAGGAAGTTATAAATAGATGTCAGATAGATATTTATGAAGTTAAGCAACTTCTCAAAGATAAACCGAGTGAAGCGACAGATATGATCAGAGTTCTTAATACAAAAACTAGGGCCGAGTTGGAGAAGATTGAGATTCTGGACAAAAAAAAAACCATTTTAGATATCAAGAATGTTTTGCGCAAAAAGAACGTCATGACTCAGCTAGAAACTAATTCCCAAACCTTGAAGATTTATTTTCAAAGGTTCCATTTTAAGTTTAATTTACTCAATTATAGAAGACTTCCAGGATTAGGTTCCCCAAATGATAGGTTGATCAGTTTGGAAGAATACCGCCAAAAAATTTATACTATATTAACTGATAAAGAAAAATTTGTTGGAATAAAGGGTCATATTACAAGAAAACAAATGTTAGAAGCTTTAGATTTGGCCTTGACTATTAAGCATGAGATCAAAAACATTTTTGTAAATAAGCCCACTTTTGAGAAGTACACCGAGGTTGATGAAGTTTATAGGAAATTTGTAAATCTCACTATACCAAGTGAAGACAGATGGGATCATTCATGTGTAGTTATCGATTAATTTTCATTAAGAACTGAAAGACAGTTGGGAAGAAGTTTTTGAGGACCACATCATCAACAGATTCCTATAGTTTAGTAATATTTTTGTATTTTTGCTTTGAAAATATCTAGAAGAATGTTTTGTGTAAATAATTCCTCCTTCGAGTTAGTAAGGGTTGAACCCTTGGATGAGCTTTGAGAAGAGAATTGTAACTGAGATGGAGATTTTCTTCAAGTTAATGAAAGGATTCTGAATTTTCCTTCTATTGTTTGTCTCCTAGTAAGTTTTTCTTATGTTCTTATTTCATTATGTCTTTCTTTATATATTTAAGTATTCATGTAGAGATCTATGTAAGATCATACTGAGTATTAGTTATTCTTAAATCCCTTGTGAAGTTATAAATAATAACTAGGGACTAGTTTATAAGACTATATGTTATTATAAACTCCTATATGTCAATTAATTGTCACACCCATCTGCATTCGTTTAAATATATTTTCTTCTATATGAAACTTTGTTTGCCTATATTCTTTTCATATAACCAATCAAATGTTTCGTATGGATATTTAGAAAGTTATATTTCATCAAGATTCTACTATTCGCTCATTTTAAATCTAGTAAATATAGCCGGACAAATAGCAGCCCTTTCATTCAACTTAGTAACTGTTAAGGCTTAAGAACCTCTTTCAAATTATTCATAACATTGGTCATCCAAAAAATTTAAAAGCAAACAAAACGCTTTAAATGCTCTCGAATTATTAACTGACCTAGAGTCATCTCAGAGGAAAACAAGTATTTTTAAGTTGAGGAACATGACAGATACATATCTGGTTATATCCAGATAATCCATCCGTAAAGGAAATAACCTCATGCTCTACACACTCATCAATGGTTTGGTCTATGAAAGGTGTGGGAAAGTTGTCTTTGGTACAATCTTTGTTCAGATCGTGAAATTCCATGTAGACATGAATGGTGCCTTACATCTTTAGGATGGGAATAGGATTGGATACCGATGTAGTGTATTCAACGAGGTAAATAAAACCATCCTGCTTGAGATTATTGATTTTGAATTTGATAGCATCATGCTTGGAAGGATGAATATGCCTTCTCTTTTGGTGGACAATAGTGACATCAAGCCAAGTTTCAATGTGATTTTCCACAATGGTGGGATCGATTCCAAGAATTTCATAATAAGATCAAGAAAAACCATCAAATAATTATTTAAATAACTTAGTGTAAGAATCAATTTCTACCAAGGTGCGTTCTTGCCCCAAGGTGATATTTTTTTCGATCCAAGGTTTATTAAAAATATTAATTTTAATGATAGGAGAGATTTTACCCATATTTCCTTCTTCGAAAGAATCTGGTGTAGGATTGGGGTTTTTGCACCAGTCAACCTCACCATGCATGAAATCCTTGGACTCCAAAACATATTTATCATTTATTTGTTGTGGAAGGAAATATGAACGATGGTTCATATCATCCCAAGGATAATGAGGGGTGTTCATAACTTCCATGATGTCCTCATCGGAATGAAAGATGCGATGATGGGAGGAAGAGAGACCACATGATGAAGAGAGCTACCCATGGCATCTTCCCGAGAGAGAAGGTTTAGATGCACATCATTACCAAGGGGAGACAAATGACTAGTTGATGTAACATCTACCAAGGTTGAGCCTAAAATATTCTCTGGAGAAGGTCTGATAGAATCACAATAGGAAATGCCAAGAGAGTCCTAATACATCAATCCCATGGATGAATACAGGTAGAGAATAGGTGCGGAACTATCTGCCATCTCAACATCAAGACGAGGAATCACAATGGTGGGTTGGGAAACCTCCTGTTCTAGCATAACAGTGGGATGAGAACCCACAAGTAGAGGGGAAGTGGAATCACTATGAGTGTAATATAACTCATGAATTAATTGAAGTGCATTAAGAACTTATGTGATACAGGGAAAGTGATGGGAATAATGGCCATAATTTCCACACAAAACACAACGATGACTCATGCACAAAGATCCTTTCTTCTTAGCTGACTCGGGTAAGGTGACATGGAACTCATGAATGTTAGAGTTAAGAAAGGTATCAGACACCAAATTCTTGATATGAGGGAGCTTAGGAAAATTATTGGTGGCATGCCCAACAAAATCACACAAATCACATGGAGGAGGAGGATTTGGTGGTTTAGGAGGAACTAGGAATTTTTTGGGTGCCTTGTCTTTGGGTCCCTTCTTCTGGGCTTCCCCTCCTCACCAGATGCTTTCACAATAGGATTAGCTTCTTGTTGAGGTTGTTGTTTAACTAAAGCAAAGGAAGGGGTAGGAACAATAGGTTGAACTGGGATCAAATTTGTATAAGTTTTGAGTTGATTAAGAGGAATGATTGCAGGAGGATCAATGTACAATACTAGGATCCCCAAGGTAATGTTAGGTAGACTCAACGTAGCCATATCAGGGGTAGAAAAAATTCTAGGTGTTGGCAATAAGGAAGGTATATGACCGGAAGGGTAATGACCTAGGGGAACTTCTCCTCGATGGTTAATGCATGGGGGAATGATTCCAGGCTAAAAAGGATCAGGAGAGATGCTAATAGAAGGAAATGGGCCCAAAGGAATTATACCGGAAGGCTGCGTTCAGCTGGGAATAGGAGGTTGCAGAGGGGTTGGATGATGTGAAGGCATACTAGACTACTTGTTGGTGGATTATGATGCCTAAATCATGAAAACACTAGATGCGCTAGGCTTAGAAGGGGTGGGTGGTGTGCCATAATAAGCCCCAAGCAGTGTGCAATATTTACAGACTCTAGGAGACATTGGTAAGGGAAGTGAGAGTATTATTTCTAGTCATTGATGAGATAGTGGTACAAGGAGATATCTGAGACTTAGGGTCATAGTAATTCAATTGATCGATAGTGACGATATTTCCATTATGGGAAAGAAAAATTGTGGAAGACAGTAGATGCAATATTTTACATGGCATAGGTGTAAGTATGACCCAACAATATGTTATAATCTAATGGGGCATCAAAGACTTATATATCAATCAAGAAAATATTATTGGCAACACTAATGGGACAATTGTAATACAAACTGAGGGGTTGTGACGGATGACCATCGCAAGCACAAAGAATGACAATGGATGGGGACATATTAGGGGAATCAAGTTGCTTCCAAACAATAGCATCCATCACACTAGTAGAGGCACCTTCATTTATGATACACCACTGGACCATGGCATACTTTATGGATATTGGTATTTGAAATGAAACTGAGGAAGGAAGGGGGGGATATTCGACTTTGTTAATGTCAGATACAATCAAGTGATTGTTATAGGGATCCATAGTGCATAAAAAAGGTAATAGAGCTTTCTGTTGGGATGGAAATTTCTGGAGGATTTCTAGCACTGATATGGTAGTAGGAGATTGCAACAAGTCATATACTATGGTATAGGTATGGAAAAATTAAGAAGAAGCATCATTTTGATGTAATTGACATTTAGGGATATTGGGGGAACCTCAAATTTAGGTAGAGGGATCTGTAAGGTGCCATTTGATGATGACAGAGGCTCAATGGAAACTTTGGCTTGGGAATCAGTCATGGAATTTGCATGGGGCTTGTCATATTGGCGTGATTGAGTCTATAGGTTGACTTGTTCGGTGTGAACTTCATTGGAATTCATCATGAGGATATGGTAATTGTTTTGGCTAGATGGTGAAGGTTGAGGATCTGCATTACCCAGTGTGGGGTTGGAAACTACATATCCTTGATGAGCAAAGGATTTGTAAGAACAATAGGTTGTGATGAAGTAGGAGGGGGAGGAGGTGGGGCAATAGGCTAAGGTCCTCTAGAACCAACTGATGGAGCTTCCCATGCTTGGTGCATATGAGGTAAAAGGGGACACTCCCGAGTACGATGGCCAAATAATCCATAATAGCAACAAGGTTTATTCATATCAAGAGCCATATTTTTCTTGGGCTATCTGCCCTGTTATAGGGTTACAGGTTTAGGATGGTCACCCAAACAGGCATTAGGTGGTGGGCCTTGGTTACCATGGTTACCTTGAGATGGCTCATTCCAGTTACCCTTCCCCTTATCTTTCTCCTGGGGTTGGAGGGATGGGTTGCACTCTTCTAAGCATACACTTTACCTTGAGGATGTGGTTGTTATTGTGGCAGAGATGGAGGAGGCATGAGAGGTTGGGGAACTGGTGCCGAAGGGGCTGGAGAGCTAGGAGGTGCATATGGGTAGAAATAATTGGCAGAAACATTAGGATAACTAAGAGAAGAAACATCTAGGCCTAGCATCGAGTAATGTGGGTGGGCATATGTGTATGATGTGCTTGAGCGTTAGTAAGAGTTTCCATGGGAAGGAGTAGGAGGGGAATAGGTGTAAATGGAACTGGTCCCCCATGGGGTTGACGATAACTCATATGAGGTTGAGGATATGGTGGGGGTTGAGGGTGTGAGATAGATCCAATCACAGTGTTAGTGGCATGAGATTCCCTTGATGCATTAACAACAATATGCCAAGGTAGATTGAGAAGGATAGTATAAACACATCCATATTGCACATAGATCATGTCATATTTAAAAGCTACTTGGAGTGCTTCTTCCTTAGTCTAGGGGAAGTGGGAGGTGACATCCTTACCTATGGGGTTCAAAAGTGTTCTAAGGAACTAATCCATATAGACACAACCTTGAAACTCAAGGGCTCTACACATGCTCCTCCTTCTATGCCATTCTTGAACATGGTCAGCTAGGTAGACGATAAAAGTTTGAGTAGAGGTCAATATTTTAGTATCAATGTCACATCGGAGGGGTAAATAGAAGTATGACAGAAAATATTTTGCAAGATTCATGAAGGTGGAATGGGAGGCATGTCGTTGGTCCACATATGTCTTGGAAACAAATATAGTAAGGGTTTGTTGGAAAAGATGAAGATGAATGGAGCCTTCATTCATTGAGTTAGATGAACAACACATATGAAAAGAGTGAACATAATTTTTGGGATATTCTCTAGGATTACCTTCAATCTTGGGGATGTTGAAAGGAATCTTGGTAGATATAGTAGGCCAATTGGGGTCATGGAGAAGAGGATCATTGATGAGCTGGTTGAAATCAATAAGGCTCAAACAAACCATATAAGGGAGCAAAGGGAGTTTAGGGACCATACTAGTAGATGTTCCACATGTGGGGTTACCTTGGTTTCCTGCACCCATGTTGGTTCCTAACATCATGGTGGTACGGGGTTTAGAAGACACAAAATCAAAGGAAGAACTAGAAGAATAAGTAGAACTAGAGTTAGAATGATGAAATCATGGAGGACTAGGAGTATGAACTCTAACTCGACGAGGAGGAGTAAGATGTCCTAAAGGAAACTGGGGGAGAAGGCCATGAAGTCTCCATGACAAATTATGAGGGGGCACAATAATGTAAAGCCAAAGATGACTCAATAAGCTAAAAAGGGATGATAGGAGAAGAAAAGAAACAAACAACAAGAAAACACCTAGTGCAGTGGTGCCAAGTGTAAACTGACTATATTACTATGCTACTCTAATTCAAGCAAATGTGTCCTATCAAATAAAATTGACCTCTAGTCTATATGTGACACCTAAATCCTTAACAAATTCCTAAATATATTATTTTAGATGTCCTTCCAAGAGAATTCTTACTTGAAAAAATTTGATCCCAGCAAGCAAAGTTATCTAGAGAAAGGCGTGGTAGATAACTAACAACTGCCCACAACAAATCCTATAGGGTATTTTCCAATGATTTGTCACTACAATCACCTTCGTCCCATGGGGGTGGTCAATTATTCAACTTCTTGGTGATCATCCATCACATGAGATTCCATACCATGACTTAGGTATCCCCAAGTAGAATCACTCACACAATGACCTAGCCTGAAATCCTTTGAATCAAGTTTTTGTTGCACTCTGAATTTGGACCGTGGGATGGTGAAGGATTTTAAGCTACCAAATATGTCAACTTCTATGTCTTAATGTAAGTGATCGATGGGTGTTATTGGAAGCTTATCCCATGGATCCTACACCTAACTACATATATATTTTTTAGCCCTGGTGCCCAAGTGGACTTAATATATGTGTGTTGAATTATTAAGGTGTAGTGTTTCAAGTCTTGGCTTGGCAGTTTTAACCAATCTCATGTTCGTTTAGGGTGTGTATGTGTGTGTGAAATTGATGTGTGAAGTAGATGATTTAATTGAGCATATTTTTTGATGGCATGTGCTACTGAAAATAAAGTGTTGAAAGACTATAAATAATTCTAAAAATTGACAGTAAAAATGAACAACAAATCCAACCACACAAATACCCACCCAAGAAGGTTATCAAACCACTAAAAAAGAGGTGGCAAACAAGATACTCAAAAATAGAATTACGGCCAAAAGATCTAATGTCTAATGGACTAATCTCTAAAGGCATAAGGCTACTGAAAAATGGTGCAAACAAACAATAGAAATTAGAGGTGAAAAACGTTGCAAATAATAGGAAAGAATCTCCAAAAACCCATGACACTCAAGTCAATCTTAAGGGGGAAGGAAACAATAAACACTAAAGGGAGTACAATAATGAGAAATACTATCCAAAAGGGATATAAAATAGTGGGAAAACCCTAGAAATTAGCTGTTGAAAGTGTTGTACCCTAGACTCCTCAACTTAGCGAATCTCTTCTTAAATGATGGAGGTGTACTCTAAACTCTAGGGGGATTTTTCCTTCCCATTACACATGCAACACAGTCGACAAATATGAAAAATGACAAAATGTAGATTCTGACTTGAAAAGTGCATTGGAATGGAGAAAATGGAGTGCATTGCAAAATGCAAAAAAAGGGCCAAAACATATGTTTTTCTCCTGCAACTCTCATTCAACATATCTCACCCAGATTGTGTCATCTCCTACTTTGATGGTACGTGTGACCTGTGGAAAGATGCAAAAACCAACAAAATCCAAGAAAAATCTACAAACAAAGTGGATCTAAAACAAAAATTGAGAGGCTAAAATAGCTGGAACTTTTTTTTGGAGAACATTAAAATGACAATCACCAAGGATCTTAATTACTACACTAGTGGAGTCACCATTTGTTAGTGTAAATATTTCATAAATGTGTACCAAAAGCACTTCACTTAAGTCATTGGTGACAAGTGACCATAACAAGAAAATGTGATTGCTTCTATGCTTCATATCTGCAATAAAACATGATAAAACCTTGCAAGAAAATATATGATGCAAGCCCAAAACATATTGCAGTAGAGAAAGAAGTGTAATAACACAATGGAAGCTTTTAAATGAATACTAATATTATTGAAACACATAGTGAAGAATATTTACAACATGGGTAGAGTAAATCCCCCTCTGTGAGATGGGTCCTTTGATGTCTTTGTGCTCCAACGATCTTGTTCTTCTCCCTCAAAATGTAGAAAACCCCAAAAGCACGATGGAACTCAAGTGGAAGCTCAAATTCTGTTAGGCATTGATGGTGATGATGATAATGATCATGGTGAAGAATGAATGGAAAACCCTCTTATTTATCACAAAGTGGAATTGGAAAATAATAAAATATTATTGACCAAATCAAGCTAACCGTTAGGAATACTTTATTATGGTCTTTTGAGAGGGAAAATATATTCAAAGTGGTCAAATATCTGTATTTAGAAAACAATTGAAGTAATTAACAAATAAAATGCTTTATTAATAACTTTGTGAGGATTAAGAAAAGTGTGAATTTGAATTTGAAAAGAAAAATAAGAACAAGGAATAGTAAATAAATAGTGATTTATTTAATTATTCCAAGATGATTTAGTCAAATGTGTTAAGAAATGATTATTAAATAATTATTAAATAATTATTTATAGAGAAAATTAAATAAATAATGATTTATTCAATTATTCTCAAGAGATTTTTTAATTTGAAACAAAAATAATTTAATAAAAATGGTTTACAGAATTATTTCCTATGGTGAAAGTGATTTTACTATGATAAAATTAATCCTACATAGTGTATTTTGATCCACCTAGTTAGAAATGGCCAGGAGACCATTTTTTGGGCGATAGCACAAAATATAAAGAAATTTAATTGTATTAATGGTACTTATGATTATAAATATACTCTCCAATTTGAAACATTCAATGTGGCCTTGAAATCAAGTCTAAGTGTGCATTTGTGTGAAGTAAGCCAAAATTGCCTTGCTTCACTAAAATGCATGTCTAGACTTCATTTATTGGACAATCTGATTGATTAAAATTGTGGATTGTTAATTGAATGATTTTACACACTTTTACATTGTTATATCTTTACTTTGAACTTAAATATCTATACTTCAAACTTCATACAACATTTTAAGTTTTCCTTCAACTTTCCTTATGTGAAAGTTGTGTATAAGTGGGAAATATAGTTATCTAGGATATTTGTCAAAATGATGCAAGGTTATATCCTAAGGTTAGGTATTTCCAAATCATGTCCCATTTCAAATTTCATTACCAAGAGTGTAATTGGTATGTATTGGGAGTACACATTTGTTCTGACTTGATCATTGGAAGACATGATGAATTGCTATGTTAGAAAACTTGGATTTTAGTGAGTAATATTTCTTTTGGGATAATGAGTATCATATTTTGTAGAAAATTTTTGTATCTTTAGGATGGAATGGTCATTGTTACACTGCTAGTTAATTACAAGTCTTGGTGCGAATTTATTTAAGGCACACAATCCCTATCTTTTACCCTATAAAATCAATCCATTTTGGAGTATTCATACATAACATAAATTTAATGAGGATGAGTTATTGTCCTCCCAAATTTAACGAGGATGTACTTCATGCTATGTGGGGAATCATGTTCCCCACACATTTCATAGGTCTCTTAGGTCATGTATAAATAGGAAGAGACTTCTAGTTTATAAATCATAACACATTGGTGACGAGGAAGGAGCTCACTCTCTTTCATATTTTTCTTTTTCTTGTTTGAAATTATACTACTATTGATGAAGAGTATCACTGTTATGGAAATGATGATCATGATTATGGAATTTTTTGGTTTATAAGGTACTATATGTTTTTATGAGATTGGTTTTAAATTGTCATCTTTTAATATTTATTTAAGAATGAAATTATGTGTATTTTCTTGATATATTATCATGGCATGCTAGCACGAGTGGATCTTAAATGTGGAATACTAGTAGAAAGGCCATAGTTGGTAGTTAATCCCATAAGTTCCTTTATTCTCTTTAACCCTATAATTATATTCAACATTTTCATGTGTGTTGTAATTCCTATTAAGGACTTTTCCAATTGAAGTTTGGCATTGAAAGGGCCTAGATCTACGTAGACTTCATTTCCAAACACGAAATAAGTACTAGTCCTATTTGTCTCCATTCTCCTTATCTATTTATCTTCAAACATTAACTACATAACTTGACCTAATCTTAGACTTAAAAAATTAAAAAATATGTACGATATAGAAGAACCCTAAAATAGACCTTGCAAACCCTAGGTGCTATCTCTTTATCTATCCCTTGGCAACATTTAAACCTATTTAATACTAAAATAAGGTCATCCAACCTTAATTATAGGGTTTTAACCAAGAAACTAAAGGTTTCAACTATTAAAATTCAAATTTGTTTTTTCTTAGTTGATCCCCTTGTTCCCAAACATTCTTGTTGTGCATTTATTTGAGGAAAACAAACCCTTCCTTTTACCCCTATGAAATCCATGAAATTTGGAGTCTTCTTGAACAATGGAAAGATACATGTGAAAAATTAAAAATATTTAATTTTTCTCAAATTGGATGCTTCTATGATTCAAGATATAATGCTGAGATCTTTTGGAAAAATCACATAGAGAACATATGGTCAACGTGTTCCGAATGTCAATATAGGTTCATGATTAGGACCAGGAAGTGCAGAAAGATCAAGCGAGCACTAAAATATATCTTAGAGATAAAACAGTAGTTTTCAAATGGTCAAAAGAAAAACAAAATAAGAAGGAACATTAAGGGATAAAAAGTAATTTATTTTTTTTAGTTATTTTCGAATTTTATTTTAATTTAATTTATTTTCTATTTTAATTATTCCGAAAAAAATTATATGACTATAACAAGTTCAATAATAATATGAATTGTTATATTCATACAATTTTTTTGAATAATTAAAATAGAAAATAAATAAATAAAATTAAAATTTAAAAAATAACTAAAAAACAAATTACTTTTATCACTTAGTGTTCCTTCTTATTAATTTTTCTTTTGAACATTGGAAAATTACCGTTGCATATCTATGATATATTTTAGTGATCTGTTGATCTTGCTTCACATCCTGGTCTTCATGATGCACCTAGATTGAGGTTTGAAACTCGTCGACCATATGTTCTCTATGTGATTTCTCCAGAAGATCTTAGTATAATATTTAATTTTATTAATGTTATCTATGAGTTAAAAAATATTCTACAAGTGGAATATTTCAATTTGGCCTTGAAATGAAAGTTGTGCTTGCATTGTTGTGAAGCATGCCAAATTCTCCTTGCTTCACCAATGATGATGCCTCATTTATTGACCAATCTAATTGATAAAAATTGTAGATTAATTGAATGATTTTAACACACTTTTACATTATTATATCTTTAATTTGAACTTAAATATTATACTTCAGATTTCATACAACATTCTATGTTTTGTTTTGACTTTTCTTAGCTGAAAGTTGTTTAGAAGTGGGAAACAAAGTTATGTAGGATATTTTTCAGACATGATTCAAGGCCATATCCTAAGGTTAGCAATTCTCCAATCATGTCCCATTTCGAATTTCAGCACCAAGAGTGTAATTGGTTTGTCCTAGTGCATATTTGTTCTGAATGTGATCATTGTTAGATATTATCAATTGCTATTCCAAAAATCTTGAATTCCAAGTGTATAAAATTTCCTTTATGAAAATGACTATGATATGTTGCATAAAATGGTTTTATATATAGGCTGGAATGATCATTATCATATAGTAAATTGAGTATAGGCCTAGTGTGCATTTATTCGAGGCATAAAAACCTTCACTTTAACCCTACAAAGTCGATCCAATTTGGCATATTCTTGCACAAATGAAAGTTCCACCCAATGGAATCTTAAATTTCCACTTTTTCACCACAATTTGCATAGGAGTATATTTTTGATGTACTTCCTTATATTCCCCAAGAATTTTTATTTTAGGAACCCTATTTGAGCTGACACTATTCTAGGTGCTCCTATTTCAATAGCCTCTACCTTAGGCCTTTCTTCCTCAATAGGGCATCAATAATAATTGTCCTCATATTATCAACTAGTTATATCCAAATGTTATTTAATGAATGTTATTCTTCCTTCAACAGATGTACCAACAAACGTTCTTATGGAATTCCATCTCTTATGATTTCTATGACGGGGTCTAGGAGGTGTAACGAGTCTTCTCTATCTAGCAAGTATAGTTTCTCTACGTTCTCTGGAAGGTGTAACTACTCTATCTTATAGTGTTGTTTAAACACTTGCCTCTTGTTTTTCATTTTTTTTTCCCTCCCTTTTAGTGACTAATTCATATGAATTTACAAATAAACCAGTCCATGTGCTTCCCTGTTGTTGTAGTGAATGAAGTATGATTAACTTGATGAGTGCATGGTTGGTTAATAAGGTCATTAAATGTTTTTCCATATACACCACCTTTTCCATATGTTGTAAATATTTTAGCAAGTAATAGGGAAAACTTATAAATTTTCCATTACTATAATGTTCTAATAACTAAAAATTATAATTGAATATTGTCCCAAAACGTCCATCAAAAGTAATGAGATTCTGAATAATGAAAGCCACATCATCCAAACGGTGAGGAAGGGATGCTCTATCAATGCCTCCCCTCTTTCTCCTTACTTCCTCTCCTAGCTGTAAAAATGTTTCCTTACCTATTGGAACTATTATTTTCCTAGAAAATGAGTGAGCCCCTGTCTCAGGTAAACTTGTCACCCTGGCAATTATCTCCTCCGTAATATCAATTTTGAATTTGATCACCTTGGAATGTTACTCCTATAGAGAATGTGAAAATTCCATTGCAATCTATTCATTGAGACCCTGTAGCTTATCAAAGTAGACTAACCATCCTACATTCCTAAATATTACTTAGGCTTCAGGATGGTGTCGCAGCACATCAATGGAGTTTGACTCATTACAGCCTGACACTCCTACCATGGATGTTTCAAATACCATTTTTGGTCATAACTATTCAAATATTATTATAGGGAAACAATTGGTAAAAGACACTTTCTAGGCTAGATAATATCAGTTGAATGAAATTTGGAAATAGGTAGGGTATAATTAAAGTTACCCTTTCACTGAATTCAAGATTTTCATCATAAATGACAACTACCAAGAATGATCTCCAAGTACTCACATTGATTTTCAGAAATGACAGTAGGAGTAACAATGATAGTCGGTAATTACTGAATTAGGTCAAGTGTATTGTGGATCAATGAGATGGTAATTACTAAATTGGGGTAGAGTCATAGTGTTGATCATGATAGATATGTTACACTCCTCCCCACAACTCAATTACAAATTCCATTCTTACCATGTGTAATAGAAAACTTGATATCATCCCTTAAATCCAAATCCTACAAGTAAATGACAATCAAGTGTACATGCCTTGGCTTACAGTTATGATGACTGATGGGACTACAAATTAGACACAAATTAAGGCCCATCTAACCTTTCCTAGGATCACAAAGGCTATATTAAATCTCTCCCTCTACACTTAATAATGTTTTTTTAGCCTTAATATGTTCATTAGGAAGGTTTAGAGATAATTGCATATTTGTGCCTAATATTACTTATTTTGTAGAATATTGTGAGAATATTGGGTAGATTGTGAACATTTGTAGGAGGAGATAATCTAGGGACTTTCTACCTAATATAGGAGGATCAATATTGTATAATAAATCAACAGGATATTATGAAATTATTGCACAAATTCTGGAGCTCCAGTGATTGAGAAAATCTAGGAATGTGTTCATTAGGGGATTTTTGAGGTCTAAAATGGGCCTCCTAAGGAAATTATAAAATAATAATGGAAATAATAAACTAAGATTAGATTACATCATCAAATTTTAGAGGGGAAAAAATCTATTTTTCCAACTCATATTTTCAAATTATCTCCCTATGGTTTTACTCAAAATTCAAGCAGAAACCCTCGTTGAATGCATAATTTGATTTCTCATCTAATTAGTACCCATGTTGCATACTTTCGATGGCATGAAAAACGTGATTGAAATCATGTTGTTCATGTATTTTCTCATTTTTCATGTAGCATGGTCCATTGAACGTATGCAACATGGGTACTCCTTGGATGAGGAATTGAATTTCACATCCAATGAGTACTCCCACTAAAAATTTGAGTAAAACCTTAAGGAGACAAGTTGAAAATACAGGTTGAAAAAGTATTATTATTTTATTATTTTTTAATCTTTTTTCGTTTTTACTCCAATAATGGTGAATCATCCCCCATGGTTGATATCATCATCTCGAATCCTATTGGTTCTTAAAACGTTTATTTTGGTTGTACATGTTTCTTAGGAGACCCATTTTAGACCTCAAAATTCCCCTAAAGTTTTTGTCATTTAATGCAAATTCCTAGTGTTGGGAACCAGATCTACTATTTGAGGGATTTTGGAGGGGAAATCTTCTTGATTTCAAAGGGAATTCTTCCTCATCACTTTTTATGAGTACTAATTCTAATTTTCTTCTAGAGGCATATATTTTTTAGTCTTCTTGTGGAGAAAACTTGTAGTCTTGCAGCTCCACTTTCATTTATAGCAGGGATGTATTTGGATTGATGCAAATGATGAAGTTTGGCACCATTTTTAGCTTCTAAAGCTTGGTATCCTTCATAGGAAACTAATTACCCTTAGGCTTGGCCATCCCAGGAGCCTCAAAAAGTTTTTTTTATAATTTTCTTTTCTTCTTTCCACTTCTTATTCACACACATCTTTTACTGTTGTTTTTCCTATCTCTGCATTTAGTATTGATGCTTTTTTTATTGTAGGATTGCATTAAATTATTGAATGAATTATTATTATCACTCTTTAATGCCGATTTCATCCATTTCTACCATTCTTTATCACGTCGTTTGTTATGATTTATCATATAATTCCATTTTATAATTATTTATGCTCTTATGGATAAATATTAATTCTTCTCCTTTATTTTTAATAAATTGATGATTATTATGCATGCTTTTACCAATGATGGTTTATTAATAATTTTTTTGTAACATCACTCACCATTTTAGCCTCCAAGATATCTTCCATATTGCAGATTTGATCTCTAGCTCATCAGAAAATTTGCCAACTCAGAAATTCGTTGGAATAAGAAGCGATAGTTTTGTATTGAACATTTCGGGCAAATGGAGAAGAATATGGAAAGTCCGAAACATGGGTTTTGTTTAAAATGGACCATATTAGCTTTTCTATGAGCCGTTTTCCCAAATTCAGTCCGTATTGAGAGAAACAGAAGGTTCTCTGAAGACATTTTTCTCATATTCGCTATTGCGACCGGTTTCCAAATTATCCTAGTTGCAATACCAAATTCGACATGTTCCTATTGAATTTTGATGGAAATATATTTCAAATATGATCTTTCTGATCAATTTGTTGTGAACAATCCAATTTTGTAATGGGAATAATTTTGTAATCATATATGTTGTAACTTCTCTCTGTTCCTTGTGTATTTAAATGAGAACAGAGATCAGAGAGGGGGGAGATTATTATAGGGATTATTAGAGATAGGATAGGATAGGATAGGAGGAAAGGGGATGGACCTCTGTTATTTCAAATTGTAAATTTAATTTATAGACTTGTGTTGCTAACAGAACACGATCATATTGTAATGTTACTCAAGTTCAATGATTAATATATAATTTGAGGTTGCTATTCATTCGCCTTATCTGAAGTAAATCCAGTAGTATTAACTAGCGGCTAAGGGCCCCACCCCTGGTAGATTCACTTGTTGTTCCTGTATCAAGCATTTCTGATTTTCGTTGTTTGATGGTTTAACTGAATTCTTACTTTCTGCGATTGTATCGCTTTGTTGTTCCTTATTTTCCAATCTTAGCAGAATCATTCTACTTTGTATAATTTGTAGTAATGTTGTCGATTCAGTTTATTGTTATTTCAGATTTAGTTATTTAATTACATATTCTATTTGAGATCATCAACTGTAAAGAGTATTGACTATCCCTGTCGAAGCTCTCAGATTGGGATCATTTGCTGCTTGTATTGGTTATTGAGGATTGTATTTGATTTAGATTAAATCAATTAAAAGAGGAATGAGTTATCACTACTGTATCCTCGACTGATGATTGCTATTACTTTGATGAATGTATGATTTTATTTCATGAAAGGATTAAGTTTTCTTTAATTACAATTGGGATTTATTAAAAGTGTCCATTTACTCTTGTATTTGAAAGATCTATACTGCAATTTAGGAAACATTACTCTCTGGGATTAGAGTATGCACATATTGTGTACACTCTTGAAATAAGATGACTTTCCTGGGTTGATAATTAATGTGGGGTAAATAGGAGTTTTAAAAGGCACCTTTGATGAGCCCCAAAAATGGATAATTATATGAGCTCATTCAACCTCCTAATTCGACTTAATCCACCATTCTCATTAGTTTATTGCATGTTTTTTATTATATTTATGCTAATAGAGTGAATTGGGTTAGTCATTATGCCAACAAGTCTAATGGGTTCTTTGTGCAGTTTTTTGGTCAATTTTGAGACAAAATCAAAAGTTTTAACGAGCACTTGGCAGCCAAATTCGTGGAAGAACAAGGGAGAGGATTTGTAGGAAGGTGTCTCCTCCATTTATGAGCCTTACCTCAAATTCTCCACCAGCAGCTCGGAGTTCAAGAGCCACCACATCGATTATGACAAGGGCACCCGAGCAAGGGCTAGTAAGTTGCTGTTAATTGCAAGTTTTCACAGCCGCATTACTAAAGTTTATGAGGACTCTTGGGGTCCTCAATTTGTATAAATAAGAAGGCTTAGGGCCTCATTTGGAGTTAGATAGCTAGTCATTTTGTTAGTTCAATTTTAGTCAGATGTTAGTTAGATTTTAGTCAGTGGGTTAGCTCTACATTTCAACACATTTTCAAGCTTTTTCTTGTAGACAATTTTTGGGATGTAACTTTTATTTTTTGATCAATAAAGATGAATCCAGCTTTGAACCATCTCTAATCTTTCTTAGGAGGCTGTAGTTTGGGTTGGGCCCAAACCAAGTGCCAAGTACCGCCTTTGTGTACTTTTATGTGTCTTTGCTGCATTCTTAGAGTAAAATCTTTTATTTAGGTTAAAATATTGTTTCGTTACTTAGGTTGATTTTGATGATTAAAATAGATTTTCATGCTTCAGGTCAATTTGACAGTTTGAGTACAGAAAAGATCTCCAGGAAAGGCCATCAAGAAACCCTTGATCTCACCTCTCCCAACTTGGGACCATGAGCTGAGACCAAGGTATACTTGCTGCCACAAAAACACTGTTTTTTCCTCTTCATGCATTTGCTAGTGTTAGATTTTTAGTTAGGAAAGTTGATACCAATGATAATTGCATGTTTAGAAATTGTTTTTGCTTAGTTTCCATAGTTATCTTGCATGATTTTCTGCCAATAAAATTCTGTGCATCATGTTTTTGGTTTCTAGGTCAAAATAGCTCAACAGATCTTTGGTTTGCATAGTCTTTGTTTGATCAGTTTTGGAAAATAATGTGCAGAACACCTGTAATCCATTCCTGCCTACCCTTCCTCCATCAATACAACCTGCTCCATCCCCTAACTCAGATTCTTGCCCTTCATTTGCCACATTTTCCCACTTTGCCCTAATGTGCATCATTGCTCCCTCCATCCTCGAACAAATCCAATCGCTCCTTAGCCTCATTCACCAGTTCCTAGACCCCTTAACATCCTTATCCAACCTCCATTTCCACTTTCCCACCTTTTTTCCACCATTGGCCCTTCAAAATCCCTTTTCGGAACATCTTGTAAAAGCTACAAAACATCCTGTAGAACCCCCACAGACTTCCTGTAGAAGCTCACAAAAGCGGTTTCTTGAGATCCGATCACTGTGGAACTCTCTGGAAGGGTGCTAGGGAGCCCTTAGGCCCTCTTCTCACCTTCCCAACCTCCTGCAAGCATTTCCTTTCTCTAATCAACCTCTGCACAGTCAAAACAGTTAAAGCACATGCATAATAATTCTGCCAACTTACTCAAAAATACAAAAAGATGTTTTTTCCAGATTTTACTACAGAAGTAGCTTAGTCACATGCGTTTTACCTTTTTAAAAGTCAATGGCATCCATTTCCACTACTTTCATCTCTTTTCTTGCACCAGTAGGGTTAATCAGTAAAACTGGTGTTTTCTAGGGTTTGCATTTCCTTTCAGCTTTTAGTTTCTTTCTGCAAGTAGATTAGCCTCCTTTGAGTTAGCTTTCATCCATTAGTTAAAAGCTTCTTCTAAGAGCTCATAGAATTTGGCTTAAGCTCCTAGCAGACTTGTGCCAGCTGATCAAGTGACAGCCGCGGCAAGAGCTAGTACTTGTGTATATAGCACTGTCGCTTCCAAGTTTGTTACGAAATACCGGGTTGATAAAAGTAAAGAAGGGAGTATGAGGAGTTGCAACATTATTGCTGCAATACTGGAGCCCACCATATTTTTGGCGCCATTGTTGGGGAAGCATCAGAGTATTGGTGATTGCTGCTTTTCTTCTATTTTCTACTACAACCTTTTGCTAAGTAGTTTATTTCAGCAAGCGTAAAGTAGATTGTTTCATTTCCATTATGCAATTTCATTTTCGCAAAAGTACATTAGACATTTCCTACTTTCATTTTATTTCAGCAAGCGTAGATTAGATATTCCCCACTTTAATAGATTAGCATTTCAATTCCGCAATTTCATTTCCTGCTTTCATAGATTAGCATTTCAATTCTGCAAGCGTAGATTAGCATTTCAATTCTGCAATTTCCATTATGCAAGTGTAACTTAGAATTTCATTCCTGCAATTTCATTTCAGCAAAATAGATTAGTCATTTCCTACTTTCATTTCAATTCCACATTTTTATTTCAGCAAGATAGATTTTAGTTAGTTGCAGTTCAATCTATTTAAGTTTTGCAGGTACAAGTAGGAAAGAACAAAAATCAACGAAAATATTTCCTTTCATGCCTTGTAGGAGTAGAGATAATTTAGAGAAATGTTTGCACAACACCCCTACTACTTCACACAGCCAACCTTCTCTCTTCTTCGATGGTTTTGATTAATAAGAACCCCTAGGTGGACAACAAGACATATTTGAAGAACCTCCAAGGGAGAAGAAGAAGAAAAGATTCCTCTGGAGCAAATGGCTACAAATAGAAATGTTGGGAGCAATACCTTGTCTAAGAATGAATTTGCAAATCAGATGGAAGATTTCAAGAGCGAGATGAGGCAGTTTCTTGCCACGCAACTGGATACCTTGCGACTCCAAAAGAAGCAAGAAGAAGCCAAGAGGGCTTTGGCCATATTTTGTCCTAGGAGCACTAGAAAGCATCCTAGGAATGAATGTCCATTGCACTCCATAGAAGTGTGTTTTGTCTATGAAAAAGACCATCCTACAGATCAGTGCCCTTCCTTACCCAGAATCAAAGCTTCATATCAGAGGGCTAAAGGAGCCATTGAACCACTCTATTATATGAACTAAAGGAGGCCACATGGACCCATACCTTACCAACAAGGAATGCAAGGACATCCTAGACCTATTACGACCCCTATCAAGCCACTTTCATGCCTTCTTGGGGTCCCCCTACCCATGCTTCCTGTTCCACACCTCTTCCTTGGTACTTCACATCTCCATATTATACCCAACCAGCTGCTCATCCATTTCACCCCTACGCTCAGCCACAACCTTAGTGGAATGCACTTGATCAAGGGTGGTGGCCCCAGTACAACACTCCTCCCGCACCTTTTCCTCCACCACCTGCTTAATCTCAACCATCGCCTCCTGCTCCACTAAGGCAACCCCAAATTCCTGCCCAACCATAACCCCATCCACATCCATCTCAAATATACACCCCCACTCAACTATTTGTACCACCATTTCCAAAACCATACAATGGAGTAGCTCAACCCAATTACAATGCTCAGGCACAACATGTCCAACAACTCCTTTTGAGCTCAATGATATTCACCATAGCTCAGGAAGAGTATTGCAAGAAAGAGATTATATTGATATCATTGAAGGACCACGTCCAGCAGAAGAAGATGCAAAAGAGAAGAGAAAAGAACCATGGGCTGCACTTGATGAAGAGAAGACAACAAAATCAAAGATCGAGAGAGCTCCCTCATGGTTACCATCAAATCCTCCATGTATTCAAGAGAAAAATCAACAAAAAGAGGAAGATGAGAAGGTCATGCTAGAAGGTGACATGAAGAATGATCTAGATCAGCAAAAGGACCATGGATATCAGAGCTATATTGAGATATGGTTCCAGACGGTCACTAAGTTGCAGTAGTATTCTCTTCCTCAACTATGTTTGATCCCTTCAAAGTCAAATCATTTGGTCTCTGAAATCCGGATAGCTATCAAAGCATGCATTTCAAGCCTCCACATCATTTTGTCTCTAATCTCGATGTGCACATGGCTCCATTATAAGTATTATTATACTTGAAAATGATTTTGTTTTTCAAGTAGGGTAGGGTCGAAAAACAAAATGAAAAATAAGAGAAAAATAAAAATCTAAGGTGAAAACCTCCCCGGAGGCGCCTCAGATTGGCTCATTGATTGAAAAAGAGAAAAAGAAAGAAGAAAAGAGAAAAAGAAAAAGAAAAACCTATTTTATGTTGAATAATTGCAGGTTGTAGGAAGGACATTGCAGGTTAGGAGGATCGCACAAAACAAGGACAGAGGTCAACACCATGCTGCCAAAATCCCTCACCATCCGTTCCTCCATGACCACTACCCTTTCCTAAGATTTGGCCTCACTAAGATTTCACCTTCTACAGGAAGTTCTGTGTTTTCTATAGGAAGTTCTGTGTCTTCTACAGGAAGCCTACAAACAAGCCAAAATTAATCTCTGAAGAAGACCTGAAGGCTGGGAATCTATCCATGAGGCTTGTAAACATCCCTGTTTCCATACCTTACCCTTCTCCATCATTTTTTCCACCTCATTGTGCTTCTTTTCTTAAAACTGTGTTTTCTATAGGAAGTTCCTATAGAAATTACAAAAAGCTAGAAATGGATTTTAAAAAGCAGTTTGGAAAACATAATAGCTTCTTAAAGGGTTCATAAATCCTTCTGAAATCTTCAAACCCCTCTTTCATCATTTCCATGCCTGCATCATAGCCCAAGCTCATTTTTTCTTCTTGTGCAAAAAACTGCATAATGCTCTTCTACAAAAATACATAGAGAAAAAAATTGTTTTTTCCCTAACATGAAAACCATGCATCCCTTTACAAAACTATTTTATGGGGAGTTGTATAGGGATGATGTCAACATGCCCGAGCAAGTTTAGCCAATTCTAGTGCACGGTTTCTAAAAAATCAACCTCCATCACCTTCTTCCATTTTTGTATTTTCTCCAAATCCGTGCATCCATTTCAAAACTTGTTTCATGGGGAGATGCATATGGGTGATAGTAACCTGCCTAAGCAGTTTCAGCTAATGTTAGTGCACGGTTTTTGAGAAATTGACCTCTGTCACCTTTAGCCATTTTTTAGTTTTTCACGAGATTTGTGCATCTATTGATCACAATTTTTCTATGGGAGGTACATAATGATGATAGAAACATGCTCAGAACGTTTCAAGTCAATCTGATCTATCGTTTGGGAGCTATGGAGAAAACAAGTTGTTGTCTTGTAAAAATTCAGCATCAGCAGCATGAGGGTGCAAATTTGAATGTTGAATAGACTCCTGCAGCTTAGATCTAGCCAAAGGATACCTGCACAGGAAAAATAGCCACACAACAAACAACAAAAAGCATATAGCATAAGGGATCCAGGCATGCAACAATGGAATATGAGCATATAACAGCAAAAAGAACCAAGCAGCATGTTGACTTATAGGTAAGTGTCTAAACTATTTCCTCTATTTGCATCTGTATGATTTGAAAGTGCATGAATGAATGAAATGGTTGGATTAAGATAGAAAGTTGGTCTGTTAACCGACAGCCTCAGCTGGTTCAATTGCACTCATTCGGAGATCACCTAGCACATGTGTATAGTCATTCAGGAGAAACTTAAGAAAAAGGTAGTGGTAGATGTTTTCAACTCCAACGCAACTGATGGTAAGGGATTACAAGCAGAAAACATTCAGTCCCATGATGATAGCACTGTAGTCTGCATGGGGCCAACGCACATTTTTGCCACCTCATCTTCTCACCACGAATCACGCATGCAGATAAAAGACGGCTTAGTTAATGCACTCACCACTCTTTGTTCATTGTGCCTTCACGATGTCCCCAACTAGAGTATGCGTCCACCACTTCCAGAGAAGCTAACCAATGGTCCTTTACAAGATTCCTGCCTGATTTTTTGAGATTTCTGTTTGTTGTTTTTTAAATCTCCCGCCTATCGGCATTCTACAGGAAGCACTGTTTTGTTCTACAGGAACACTGTCTACAGGAAGATTTCTACAGGAAAGGCAGAAAACAGCTCTGCAGAAGGAAAACCCGAGATTTTTGTCAAAATTTGACCTTGAAATGAGGTAGGCTTGGGGAAACCTATCTGCATATGAATTATTTGAATGAGGTGGTGGATTAAAATCATAGCAGTGGATTGAAAAAAGAGTGAAGTTTAAAACTCTGCATGCATATTTTCCCTGAGTTCTACACAGTTCTCTGTTTTCTTTTCTGCACTCAGAGTCTGTCTCTTTATTTCTCAAATTATACTGTAAATAAAATACATGCAACCATAGAAACCAGCGTGTGAAAAAAAAAAATGAATTTGCATATCTTCCTACTCTCTAAAAAGAACATGTGTTATTTATCCACTTTTCTGTCAAAAAAAAAATCTTTTCAAAAGCAGAGAGTCAAATTCGGGATAAAAGCAGTTTAAAACAAAGGGAAATATTGCAATTTGATGTTGTAGGGATAATCACATGGGAAATTCCTTATTTGGTTTCAGAAAAAGATGAAAATTCAGCTATCCCTCTGTTTTCAGTTCTACCCGCTTTCTCGCTTGAGAATTTTGTTGAAAAAAACACTCAACACCACATGGAGGACAAGCTAACGGAATTAAGAGGAATGTTGGCCATGATGAGACACAGTGAAATCATTAAAAAATACCAGCTACAGGAGGAAAATGTACTGCTGAAAAAGCAGTTACAGCAACAGGAAACTCAAAGGGGAGACATAACATAGATTTCTTAAGAGCAGCAACTACAGGAAGGTCCCCTAGCAAGTTAGGAAATAGCAGAGGAACAACAGCTAAGGGAAGAGACACAACCTGATGTTGAAATGAGGATAAAGTAGCAGCAAGAGAGGGAGTCTAAGGCAGCAGCTGAAACATCGATGTTGAAACAAAAGTTGCATGAGAGCCCCAGATGGCCTGCACGACCAGCTAGGCAATAGAAGCCCTGCAATGTAGACAACCAGCTAGATCCTATGCATTGTATCTTAAAGACCAAGAAGCCCTCCATACATTCACACTCCCTAATTGGGAAGTCTTCAGGGACATGATAGCAGAAAGTGACATAAAAGCCCTCACCTATGATATCAGTCCTTCTCACAGTGAGGAAGAAGAGCAGAAAGGGGGAGAAGATGAAGGCTTCCACAGCCAAAGCAAGCACACAAAAACAAAAGGAAAAGACACACCTTGAGATCTCAGCAACACACATAGAAACAGTTGACATAAAGATTTCTACAAGCAAGGAAAAGAAAAACAAGAGGAGAAATCACCTGAGATATTGGCAAGGTAGGCAACAACTGTGCTTGCTACATTAAGCACACTTGCAAAACAAAAAAGAAAGAGAAAAAGGTAGGCCTCCATGTATTTTAAGGCCAGGAAAAGCACAAGAATTCAAACAAGCAGAATAGAAGAAACAGTGGAAGGACATGGACAAGAAGGCAGAATTTTATGGCACACATGAGCAGACCACTTTAGAAGCTTGGCATGACAGGGAGGCCACCAGGGCCATCAAAGATGAAGAGATAGATTAGTTTCTCAGAGGATAAGCAACATTTTCAGTAGGGGGGTGATGATGAGCCCCAAAAATGGGTAATTATATGGGTTCATTTAGCCTCCTAATTTGACTTAATCCACCATTATAATTAGTTTATTGCATGTTTTTTATTATATTTATGCTAATAGAGTGAATTGGGTTAGTCATTGTGCCAACAAGTCTAATGGATGCTTTATGCAGTTTTTTGGTCAATTTTGAGACAAAATCAAAGGTTTTAATGAGCACTTGGCAGCCAAATTCGTGGAAGAATAAGGGAGAGGATTTGTAGGAAGGTGTCTCCTTCATTTATGAGCCCTTACCTCAAATTCTCCATTAGCAGCTCAGAGTTCGAGGGCCACCACATCAATTATCACAAGGGCAACCGAACAAGGGCTAGTAAAGTTGTTGTTAACTGCAAGTTTTGGCAGCCGAGTTTCTAAAGTTTAGGAGGACTGTTGGGGTCCTCAATTTGCATAAATAATAAGGCTTAGGACCTCATTTGGAGTTAGCTAGTTATTCATTTTGTTAGTTCGATTTTAGTCAGATGTTAGTTAGATTTTAGTCAGTAGGTTAGCTCTGCATTTCAGCACATTTTCAAGCTTTTTCTTGTAGACAGTTTTTGGGATGTAACTATTATTTTTTGATCAGTAAAGATGAATCCAGCTTTCCACCAGCTCTAATATTTCTTAGGAGGTCGTATCTCTTGGGGTTGGGCCCAATCCAAGTGTTTAGTACCTCCTTTGTGTACTTTTATGTGACTTTGTTGCATTCTTAGAATAAAATTTGTTATTTAGGTTTAAATCTTGTTTTGTTACTTAGGTTTCTTTTGATGATTAAAATAGCTTTTCATGCTTCAGGTTGATTTGATAGTTTGAGTACAGAAAATACATTCATAACAAGCCATTAAGCAACCCTTGATCTCACCTCTCCCTCCTTAGGACCATGAGCTGAGACCAAGGTATACTTGCTGCCACAAAAACATTGTTTTTGCCTCTTCATGCAATTGCTAGTGTTAGATTTTTAGTTAGGAAAGTTGATACCAGTGATACTTGCATGTTTAGAAATTGTTCTTGTTTAGTTTCCATAGTTATCTTGCATGATTTTCTGCCAATAAACTTTTGTTCATCATGTTTTTGGTTTTTAGGTCAAAATAGCTAGATCTTTGGTTTGCATAGTCTTTGTTTGATCAGTTTTGGAAAATAATGTGCAAAACACCTGTAATCTATCCCTGCCTATCCTTCCTCCATCAATACAACCTGCTCCATCCCCTAACTCAGATTCTTGCCCTTCATTTGCCACATTTTCCCACTTTGCCCTAATGTGCATCATTGCTCCCTCCATCCTCGAACAAATCCAATCGCTCCTTAGCCTCATTCACCAGGTCCTAGACTCCTTAACATCCTTATCCAACCTCCATTTCCACTTTCCCACCTTTCTTCCACCATTAGCCCTTCAAAATTCCTTTTCGGAACATCCTGTAGAAGCTACAGAACATCCTGTAGAAGTTGTAGTACGTCCTGTAGAACCCCTACAGACTTCCTATAGAAGCTCACGAAAGCGGTTTTTTGAGATCCGATCACTGTGAAACTTTCTGGAAGGGTGTTAGGGACCCCTTAGGCCCTCTTCTCACCTTCCCAACTTCCTGCAAGCATTTCCTTTCACCAATCAAACTCTGCACAATCAAAACAGTTAAAGCACATGCATAATAATTCTGCCAACTTCCTCAAAAATACAAAAAGATGTTTTTTTCCAAATTTTACTGTAGAAGTAGCTTAGTCACATGTATTTTACCTTTCTAAAAGTCAATGGCATCCATTTCTACTGCTTTCATCTATTTTCTTGCACTGGTAGGGTTAATCGGTAAAACTAGGGTTTGCTAGGGTTTGCATTTCCTTTCAGCTTTCAGTTTCTTTCTGCAAGTAGATTAGCCTCCTTTGAGTTAGATTTTATCCATCAGTTAAAAGCTTCTTCTAAGAGCTCATAGAAGTTGGCTTAAGCTCCTAGCGGTCTTGTGCCAGCTGATCAAGTGACAGCCGCGGCAAGAGCTAGTACTTGTGCATATAGCACCGTCGCTTCTAAGTTTGTTACGAACTACTGGGTTGATAAAAGTAAAGAAGGGAGTCCGAGGAGTTGCAACATTATTGCTGCAATACTGGAACCCACCATCTTTTTGGTGGCGTTGCCTGGGAAGTGTCAAAGTATTGGTGATTGCTGCTTTTCTTCTATTTTCTACTACAACCTTCTGCTAAGTAGTTTATTTCAGCAAGCGTAAAGTAGATTGTTTCATTTCCATTCTGCAATTTCATTTATGCAAAAGTAGATTAGAAATTTCCTGCTTTCATTTCATTTCAGCAAGCATAGATTAGATATTCCCTGCTTTCATAGATTAGCATTTCAATTCCGCAATTTCATTTCTTGCTTTCATATATTAGCATTTCAATTCCACAATTTCAATTCTACAAGCGTAGATTAGCATTTCAATTATGCTATTTCCATTCTGCAAGTGTAGCTTAGCATTTCATTCCTGCAATTTAATTTAAGCAAAATAGATTAGTCATTTCCTGCTTTCATTTCAATTCCACATTTTTATTTCAGCAAGATAGATTTTAGTTAGTTGTAGTTCAATCTATTTCAGTTTTGCAGGTACAAGAAGAAAAAAACAAAAATCAACGAAAAA
Source organism: Pinus taeda (assembly GCA_000404065.3). Taxonomy (NCBI): domain Eukaryota; kingdom Viridiplantae; phylum Streptophyta; class Pinopsida; order Pinales; family Pinaceae; genus Pinus; species Pinus taeda. Next base: position 5,141 of record APFE030099232.1, on the reverse strand, counting down.
TATTTCCTTTCATGCCTTGTAGGAGTAGAGATAATTCAGAGAAATGTTTACACAACACCCGCACTGCTTCACACAGCCAACCTTCTCTCTTCTTCGATGGTTGCAATTAAGAAGAACCCCTAGGTGGACAACAAGACATATTTGAATAACCTCTAGGGGAGAAGAAGAAGAAAACATTCCTCTAGAGAAAATGGCTACAAATAGAAATGTTGGGAGAAATACCTTGTCCAAGAACAAATTTTCAAATCAGATGGAAGATTTCAAGAGTGAGATGAGGCAATTTCTTGCCATGCAACTAAATACCTTGCGAATCCAAAAGAAGCAAGAAGAAGCCAAGAGGGCTTTGGCCATGTTTTGTCCCATGTGCACTAGAAAGCATCCTAGGAATGGATGTCCATTGCACTCCATGGAAGTGTGTTTTGTCTGTGAAAAAGACCATCCTACAGATCAGTGCTCTTCCTTACCCAGAATCAAAGCTGCATATCAGAGGGCTAAAGGAGCCACTGAACCACTCTATTATATGAACCAAAGGAGGCCACATGGACCCGTACCTTACCAGAAAGGAATGCAAGGGACATCCTAGACCTATTACGACCCCTATCAAGCGACTTTCATGCCTTCTTGGGGTCCCCCTGCTCATCCTTCTTGGTCCACACCTCCTCCCTGATACTTCACATCTCCATATTATGACCAACTGGCTGCTCATCCATTTCACGCCTATGCTCAGCCACAGCCTCAGTGGAATGCACCTCATCAAGGGTGGTGGCTCCAATACAGCATGCCTCCCGCTCCTTTTCCTCCACCACCTTCTCAACCACAACCATCGCCTCCTGCTCCACCAAGGCAACCCCAAATGCCTGCCCAACCACAACCCCATCGACATCCATCTCCAATATAAACCACCACTCAACTATTCGTACCACCATTTCCAAAACCATACAATGGAGTAGCTCAACTCAATTACAATGCTGAGGCACAACATGTCCAAACAACTCCTTTTGAGCTCAGTGATATTCACCATAGCTCAGAAAGAGTATTATAAGAAAGAGATTATATTGATATCATTGAAGGACCACTTCTAGCAGAAGAAGATGCAAAAGAGAAGAGAAAAGAACCATGGGTTGCACTTGATGAAGAGAACACAACAAAAGCAAAGATCGAGAGAGCTCCCTCATGGTTACCATCAAATCCTCCATGTATTCAAGAGAAAAATAAGCAAAAAGAGGAAGATGAGAAGGTCATGGTAGAAGGTGACATGAAGAATGATCTAGATCAGCAAAAGGACCAAGGATATTAGAGCTATATTGAGATATGGTTCCACACGGTCACTAAGTTGCAACAATATTATTTTCCTCAGCTATGTTTGATCCCTTTAAAGTCAAATCATTTTGTCTTTGAAATCCGGATAGCTGTCAAAGCATGCATTTCAAGCCTCCACATCATTTTGTCTCTAATCTCGATGTGCACGTGGCTCCATTGGAAGTATTCTTATAATTGAAAACGATTTTGTTTTTCAAGTAGGGTAGGGTAGAAAAAAAAGAAAGAATGAAAAATAAGAGGAAAATAAAAATCCAAGGTGAAAACCTCCTCAGAGGCGCCTCAGATTGACTCATTGATTGAAAACCTCCATGAGGCTGTCAATGAGTTGGAAAGAAGAGAAAAGAAAAAAGAGTAAGATCCCTGGGTGAAAACCTCCCTTGGAGATGCCCAGGGTAGGAAATTAGGGTGAAAACCTCCATGAGGCACCCTAGTTGTTTTCAAAAAGAAAGAAATAAGAAAAGAGAAAAAGAAACCTAATTTTTGTTGAATAATTGCAGGTTGTAGCAAGGACATTATAGGTTAGGAGGATCACACAAAACAAGGACAATGGTTAGCACCAGGCTGCCAACATCCATCACCATCCATTCCTCCATGACCACTACCCTTTCCTAAGATTTGGCCTCATTCGGACTGAGATTTCACCTTCTACAGGAAGTTCTGTGTTTTCTATAGGAAGTTTTGTGTGTTCTATAGGAAGCCTACAAACAAGCCAAAATTGGTCTCTGAAGAGGACCTGAAGGCTGAAAATCTGTCCATGAGGCCTGTAAACATTCATGTTTCCATCCCTTATCCTTCTCCATCATTTTTTCCACCTCATTGTGCTTCTTTTCTTAAAATTGTGCTTTCTACAGGAAGTTCCTGTAGAAATTACAAAAAGATAGAAATGGATTTTAAAAGAAGTTTGGCAAACATGATAGCTTTACAAAGGGTTCATAAATCCTCCTGCAATATTCAACCCCTCTTCCATCATTTCCATGCTTGCATCACAGCCCAAGCTCATTTTTTCTTATTGTGCAAAAAACTGCATAATGCTCTCATATAAAAATACATAGAGCAGAAATTTGTTTTTTCCCTAACGTGAAAACCATGCATCCATTTACAAAACTGTATTAAGGGGAGTTGTATAGGGATGATGGCAACATGCTTGACCAATTTCAGGAAATTCTAGTGCATGGTTTCCAAGAAATCAACCTCCATCACCTTCAGCCATTTTTGCATTTTCTCCAAATCCGTGCATCCATTTCAAAACCTGTTTCATGGGGAGATGCATATGTGTGATAGTAACCTGCCAAAGAAGTTTCAGCCAATTCCAGTGCACGGTTTCCGAGAAATTAACCTCTGTCAGCTTCAACCATTTTCAGTTTTTCTTGAAAATTGTGCATCCATTGATCACAATTTTGCTATGGGAGGTGCATAATGATGATAGAAACATGCTCAGAAAGTTTCAAGTCAATCCGATCTATCATTTAGGAGCTATGGAGAAAACAAGTTGCTGTCCTATAAAACTTCAGCATCAGCAGCATGAGGGTGCAAATCTGAACGTTGAAACAGACTCCTGCAGCTCAGATCCATCTAGAAGCTACCCGCACAAGAAAAATAGCCACACATCAAATAGCGAAAAGCATATAGCATAAGGGATCTAGGCATGGAACAATGGAATATGAGCATATAGCAGCAAAAAGAACCAAACAGCACGTCGACTTACAGGTAAGTGTCTAAACCAGTTCCTCTATTTGCATATGTGTGATTGAAAAGTGCATGAACGAATGAAATGGTTGGATTAAGCCAGAAAGTTGGCCTGTTAACCGACACCCTCAGCTGGTTCAATTGCACTTATTTAGAGATCACCCAGCACATGTGTATAGTCATTCATAGGAAACTTAAAAAGACAGGTAGTGGTAGATGTTTTCAACTCCAACGCAACTGATGGTAAGGGATTATAGGTAGAAAAAATTGAGTCCCATGATGACAGCACTGCAGTCTACATGGGGCTAACACACATTTTTGCCACCTCATCTTCTCACCACGAATCACGCATGCAGATAAAAGACGGCTTAGTTAATGCACTCACCACTCTTTTTTCATTGTGCCTTCATGACGTCCCCAACTGGAGTGTGTGTCCACCACTTCCAAAGCAGCTAACCAATGGTCCTCTGCAAGATTCCTGCCTGATTTTTCAAGATTTCTGCCTGTTGTTTTTTAAATCTCCCGCTTATCGACATTCTACAGGAAGCACTATTTCGTTCTACAGGAACACTGTCTACAGGAAAGGCAAAAAACAGCTCTGTAGAAGGAAAACCTGAGATTTTTGTCAAAGTTCGAGCTTGAAATGAGGTAGGCTCGGGGAAACCTATCCGCATATGACTTATTTGAATGAGTTGGTGGATTAAAAACATAGCAGTGGATTGAAAAAAGAGTGAAGTTTAAAACTCTGCATGCATATTTTCCCTGAGTCCTATACAATTCTCTTTTTTCTTCTTTGCACTCAAAGTCTGTCTCCTTGTTTCTCAATTTCTACTGTAAAGAAAATACATCCAACCATAGAAACCAGCCTGTGTGAAAGAAAAAACGAATTTGCATATCTGCCTACTCTCTGAAAATAACCTATGTTATTTATCCACTGTACTGTCAAAAAAAAAAATTCTTTTCAAAAGCGAAGAGTCAAATTCGGGATAAAAGTAGTTTAAAACAAGGGGAAATATTGCAATTTGATGTTGTAAGGAGAAGCACACAAGAAATTTCTTATTTGGTTTTAGAAAAAGACGAAAATTCAGCTATCCCTCTGTTTTCAGTTCTACCCGCTTTCTCACCTGAGCATTTTGTTGAAAAAAAAACTCAACACCACATGGAGGACAAGCCAAAGGAATTAAGAGGAAAGTTGGCCATGATGAGACACAGTGAAAGCATTAAAAAATCCCAGCTCCAAGAGGAAAATGCACTGCTGAAAAAGCAGTTACAGCGACAAGAAACTCAAAGGGGAGACATAACACAAATTTTTGAAGAGCAACAACTACAGGAAGGTCCCCTAGCAGGTCAAGAAATAGTAGAGGAACAACAGCCAAGGGAAGAGACAGCCTGATGTTGAAATGAGGATAAAGCAGCAGCAAGAGAGGGAGTCTCAAGCAGCAGCTGAAACACTAATGCTGAAACAACAGTTGGAGGAGAGAGAAGCCCAGAGGGCCTACACGGCCAGCTAGGCAATAGAGGCCCTGCAATGTAGACAACCAGCTAGATCCTACGCACTGCATCTTAAAGACGAAGAAGCCCTCCATACATTCACACTCCCTAATTGGGAAGTCTTCAGGGAGATGATAGCAGAAAGTGACATAAAGGCCCTCACCTATGATATCAGTACTTCTAACAGTGAGGAAGAAGAGCAGAAAGGGGGAGAAGATGAAGGCTGCCACAGCCAAAGCAGGCACACAAAAACAAAAGGAAAAGACACACCCTAAGATCTCAGCAACACACACAGAAACAATTGACATAGAGATTTCTCCAAGAAGCAAGGAAAAAGAAAAACAAGAAGAGAAATCACCTGAGATATTGGCAAGGGAGGTAGCAGCTGCGTTTGATGCATTAAGCACACTTGCAAAACAAAAAGGAAAGAGAAAAAGACAGGCCTCCATGTATTCTAAGGCCAGGAAAAGCACAAGAATTCAAACAAGAAGAATAGAAGAAAGAATGGAAGGACATGGACAAGAAGGTAGAATTTTATGGCACACATGAGCATACCACTTCAAAAGCTTGGCATGACAGGGATGCCACCAGGGCCATCAAAGATGAAGAGATAGATTAGTTGCTCAGAGGATGAGCAACACTTT
>APFE030099231.1:136421-166059 GCA_000404065.3 Pinus taeda | reverse complement strand
TTAATCATTTGATTGTTAGTGAATGCAGGTTTCGAAGTGAAGGAGGAGCTCATCCGGATCGATGAGGCTGGACTACTACAACAACGTTAGACTACAGGTAGGATCTAAACACTTGATTTCTTGTATGGTAAATGCATGTTTAGAGAAGGATTGCTCTTAATTGTCTTGTTTGTCACTAGAAAGTCTTAGGCTTCTAGGGAGGTTGGTTTTGTCCGCAAGATTAACTCTTTCCGCATGACAAGCTCCATGTAAAATACACCTCCACTAGTGCTTTTCCTGTCATCAACATTTCTTGCCCAATTTGCATCTGTGTATGCATGAAGGGTAATATCTGCTTCTTTAGGATACCATAGACAAATGCCTTGGGTTCCTTGGAGATATTTGAATATTATCTCTACTACTTGAATATGTGATTCATTTGGATTGGCTTGGAAATGTCCAAAAATCCCAACTGCATGCATGATATCTGGAATGCTACCCGTTAGATAAAGTAGACTTCTAATCATAGACCTGTACTTTGGTTGGTTTACTGCTAGATAATCATCATGAGAATTGAGGCTACATCGTGTCATCGTGGGAGTACATATAGGTTTGCAATCTTCCATCCCATACTTCTTCATAATCTTTTTGAGATATTTTATTTGTGAGAGAAAGATGCCATCTTTTGCTTGTTATACTTGTAGACCAAGTAAGTAGGTTAGTTTCCCAAGTAAAGACATTTGAAATTCTTGTTGCATAACAGAAGTAATTTTTTAACTTGTATATTCTTCATTACTACCAAAGATAATATCATCAACATGTTGAAGCCCCGAAAATCGAGTCGACAACAAGGGGGATACCCACTCGGTCCGGACCTTGGTTGGCAGCTCCTTATCCGTTTGGTATAGTGGGTCCGACTAGGGATAATGGGACCAGTTTCCCAATCTAAGGGTGTGTGTGTGTACAGAGTTGGATGATGCTGATCTAAGAGTACTTAAAGCTAATTTAATTCAGACTTTTAAACTAACTCTATGCTATTGTAATCTAATGTGAAACAACACATCTAATCTACGCTAACCCGGGGTGTATTTCTTCTATTATGCGATCTAAAGAGATTTCAAACAATAACTGGTAATAAAGATCATTCAGATATTATAAGAATAGAAATCAATTAAGATTAACCACTTTGCATAAGAAGTTAGGCAAAATAGTTGTGAACAGCATATCGCATAATAAGTTATTCATATATCAGACATAAATAAATGGCTCCACCGTACAGAAGTGCCAAATGGTAACTCATACATTCATTCAATAACATATAAACAACTGAAAACTGTATATCACTTTAAGAATATAAGCAGAAATGGCCAAGAGATACAAGTACCATTTATGAGTAATCCTACTCATAAGCTTCAAGAAAAAACGATTTATCTCTACTTGTTCTAACATCTACTAAGAGTACAAAAGTGCAACATCAGGAGCAGACATCAAATGCAAACATTAATAAATCTCGATCCATTCATTCATCAAAACCTCCTCTCAGGGTGCAGAAGTGCATGTTCCGAGGACAAGTTTTTGAAAAATTTCTGGACCCTTCTCTAAATTTCTGAGAAGGGTTTAAATACTACTAACTAATTAACTTAATTACATAAATTTAGGATACGGTTTTAAATGACCACCCTTCTGATAAAGCAAAACTATTTCTAAAAATTGAATCTAATTCCGAACCATTTCTGTATTTGCTCCTTAGTGCTGCAAGCATGCAACATTCGCCTGGGAAGATTCGGTTGGTCGCCTTCCGCTTTTGTTTGAGCTATGCAAATAGAAATAACAAGCGATGGCACCACTTTCTAGTAAACTAGAAGATATTTTCGAGAATCTTCCTCTGGCTGGGTGTATTCACTGCGTGTATACTTGGTAATAACTCAAATTTCTCTCAAACTGATTCTACTTTTGCTATTTCGGTTTCTGGCCTTGCGAATGATTGAACAAGTTAGGGACTTTACTCTTTGAACAATTTTCTGCATCGAAAACTACCTCCGTTCTTTGTTCCGGGCTTTTCTGGTGCATTTTCCTTCTTTAGCGCCCTTTTTTTTTCTTTTTTGCTTTACCGGGCATAAGCTTCAGGGTCTTTTGTAAACATGCTACTTTTGTGCGCATTTGACTCTGAGATTTAGATGGCCTATTGACATCAGCATCTGTTGAGTGATACTCTGGAATCTGTGGTCCTGTCACATGCGGCATCCGTTTCTGAAGGGATCTCTTCTATGTTCTCCAAGCATTGACGCTTTTCCCTTTTCCTTAGATGTTTCCTGCACATTGCTTCATGTTATTTCCTATCTTACAGTTTACGCAAAGGAAAAGAGTAATGATAATAAAATATTGACATGAAAGCTTTAAGCTCTTATGAATGCATAATCATGACACCCATAGCGAACTGACTCTTCGAAAAACACAAAACTGTCCTTCCTGAATACTTTGGCGTATAATCATTAATTTCTTTTAAGGCGCGCGCTCAATTTTGGTTTACGGACAGCTTTCCTTGAATACTGCGCCAAGGAAAATTCGCGATGGGTGATTTTTGCGACTCGCATCGCAGCATCGCGGATCGTGTCGTCAAGATGTGTCATAGCAGAAAATCATGATCGCGAATTTTCGCAAATCGCATTTATCGCAAATCGTAGATCGCGTTTAGTCATTCAATCATTGTGTGTTGCTTACACGATGTTGCGATATGCGACGTCGCATATCGGCCGTCAGAGATTTCTTAAGTTTTTTCATTTAAGAGCGCTTCATAATGAATGTGATGCGATGAATTTCGCGTCGCTTCTTCACAGTTTATTATGCTCATAAGAAAACATTTCATTCTCTTCTCGCGATGCGATAAAGTTTTAAGGAGTTGAATACAAAAATTTTCATAAAATGTTTGTTTGGATTTTTTATTAAGGGTCCCCATTTGCTTGGTGTTATTGCTAATATCAAACAAAGAGGGGGGTTGTTGGTGGCCACAACAGATCCTTTGGTTAAAATCACATCAAACCCTTTCCTTTGGATATTATCTGCTTCCTTGACCGTTTAATTTTTTTTTATTTTTATTTTTTTCTCAAAATGAGATTTGTAGCTACTTTTTCTATTTTTTCACTGTATGGTAAATTCCTCCATAATATTAAAAATATCTCTAATTTCTGCCTTATTTGTCCTTTAAAATCGCTGAATAAGTCTTCATCATGCTTGGTTTTTTTGGGATTTTATTGTGGAGACGCCACAACAAATAGAGTGAAGTTTGAACAAGAAGGAGGAGGGGCAGACGTTTTGGAAGCATCTGCTTCCATTGCCAGTGCAAGTGGAGCTTCGGAGCAGGGAATGGTGGGTTCTGTTGATTCGTCAATGGCTGGAAATGTGGGCACTTTGAGCACGACAACATTTCGAAAGACTAGAAATACTGGTTTCGATAAGCTTCCAAAAGAGATGCATTCAGATCATAAACATTCATCTGCACCTCGCTTAAGCATTTAGCGTTCGACAACAAAACTTCAATGAAGGTCGACCGACTCCTAGCAAGCTGCAATATAAGGTTTTCTAAACGGTTGAAGGTCTTCTAAGTGGTTGAAGAAACAAGTGAAGAAAAAAAGAAATCCTTGTAGTAGTCTGGAAATTGTGTGTACCAAATCTTGGAAGACTGTGTGTACCAAAGCTCAGAGGATAAGATTAAGATTGTGGCCAGACTCAATGAAGCCGAGTGTTTCAGAAGATCTGGATTGCCCTCCATGGCAACACTAAGAATTTTTCAATTGGTCAACATGGAAGGCTGTGATCGTTCAATAAGCTCAGCGAAAGGTGCATTAGAAGAATTTTAGGAAAAGTTTGGTTAAAAACATTATCAGTTGCAACCATTGGCTCAGATTTCAACATAACTTGATTGCAATAGTCACTGCTGCATATGGCAGGGAGTAATAACAAATAAAAAATTATATAGTTTTTTAGAAATTGATGGAATAAGTTTGTGAAAATATAAAATAAATTTAAATATAAAATTTTATGTTCCAATTTCTAATTATTAGCCCATTACCACATAGTAAGAACTACACGATTAAAATAGAAAACAAAAAAAAATACTTAAATTAAGATTGGAGAAAAAGAGAAGTGGCAGGGCATAGAAACAATACGGTCAATAGCAAGAAGAATCAAAATCTAAATATGAGAACCATTAAAATAGAAAACAAAGAATAAATACTTAAATTAAGATTGGAGAAAAAGAGAAGTGGTAGGGCATAGAAACAATATGATCAATGGCAAGGGGAATCATAATCTCATGAAATATGCAAACCATCATAATAAAAGGAGGATATAAGTGTAAGGGAAGCAAAGGAGTGGGAGGTAATTTGAATCAATAATAGTGTAAAGATACGTAAGTATTCCATATCATTTTAATAATGAAATAAAAAAACAATGTAATTAAATTAAAATAAATAAATAGATTTATATATAGATAGCACTTAGGAATTGGTAATTACTCAATTATAGTTGGCAAAGAGCTGGGTTAAACTCTAGCCACTCAACTGTCTAGATTGTGCCCTCTCTTTCGTGGGGTTGGGCTTCTTCGTCTGTATCATTGTCAGAATCATTTGTTTCCCTTGTTTGCATGCACGGTTTTGTGGCGTGCTTCACTTGTTCATGGTTAGCATTGGGACTTCTTTGTCAGGTTATTTTCGACCAATGTTTGGCATTGTTGATGCTCAGGTTGTGCTTTGTTTGTGTTGTCGTTACTCTTCCATTCGTTGCAAGTGCTTTGAGCTCATAATTCGTGCTTCCCTGCAAGGTTTTCGTTGCAGCCTGTCTGCTGGGCATGGCTGCCATGTTTCCTTTTCCTTGGCTCCCTGTTTTTTTGGGCTTGTTGTGAAGGGTTCCCTGGGTAGCCTGTGCCCAAGTTTCATTGAATTTTGTCTGCGGGCCGCTATGCCCACCTTGTTTTTGTGGAGGTATTTTGTCCTGTGCCATTAGGGTTTTGACCCGGTCTCTATTTTTACGGAGCTCTTTGTATGGGGTTCCTCTTGGATTTTTTCAGCGGGGCATGCGTGCCCTGTTTTCTTTCTTTTTTTTCTCATAGTTGTGGCCTAGAGTTTATCTTCAAGATATGTTTTTTTCTTGTGGGTCAGAGTATCTTCCAGAGTGCTTGGATAACCTTTCTCCACCTCTTTGCACATCCTAGTTGGTCAAAACATCTTTCGGCTGAATTTCTTGGATATTTTCCTATGTGCATGTGATGAGACCTATCACAACATCTCTAGGCACATCCAAATCGATCAAAACATCTTCCAACTATTTTCTTGTGAGCGAGCCTTGTACCCTTTTTCTTTCATTTTTATGTTGGGGTTTTCTCACCAGCATTTTAATTATTAGTTTCCCTTTTGATAAGCTATATCGGAAGATGCCCTGTTATCATATCCTAATTTAGGTAAACAATTTCCATTTTAATGAAAATTGTTAATTTTTTCATTTAAAAAATAAAGATAACAGCTCTTGAAAGTTGTCGATCATAAATCATAATGATGAGAAATATCGCCAATTGTGCGCCGTCTTTTTTGCCTGGAAAACCTTAAGGAATCCTATAAATGTAGGAATTTACAGGGTAAGTTCCTTAGATAGAACATCAAAGGACACCGCTCACAAACAGATCATAGATCAGTACACCAGTATTCTTGACGTGGTTAAAACCCTCAAAGAGGGAAACAGTCCACGACCTGAGCCAACGCGACCACTTCAGGGAATTTATTAATGTAAAAGAAATAAAATTTACATAAGCTTCTCTCATGTATGGTCATCTAACAAATGACCCTCCATGCTCTTTAAATAGTGATCATGTACCAATTGGGTGTTAAGTCATGGATCAAGTATCGGTAATACCGAGGAGAGAATGAACCGTCAGATCACTTCATGTTTATAACATATCGTGATCGTCGGATTGTAAGTTACAAAAATTACATACTGAAGAAATACACTTTACCTAACTATTACCTAGACCAAGTTGTACTTAATTATTTCCTATGTGTCAGAATATGCTAACACCCCCCCTTAAGAACAACTTGGCATAGGATTGAAGGATGTACAAAGATGACACAATAGGAGAAGGAAGGAGGCATTAGAGCCTATCCCACCTTAGTGACAACTTCTTGAAATCCAACCATAAATCAAAGTTTAGTAAACTTCGCCTCTGTGAGAGACTTTGTAAAGATGTCTGCAATTTGATCATCGGTTGAACACTATTTCACTTCAAGAACATGGTCATGAATGAACTTTCTGATGAAGTGAATGTGTAGTTTAATGTGTTTGTTGCGCTAATGTTTGACTGGTTCTTAGCATAGTTGAATGGCACTTTGATTGTCACACCAAAGTGTAGTCGGATGCTGCTGCTAGAAACCAAACTCTGACAGGATCTGATGAAGCCACATGGCTTCCTTACTAGCTTCAACGATGCCGCGATACTCTACTTCTGCTGAAGAAAGAGAAATGGCACTTTTTTTCTTGTAAGCCCATGTAATAGGTCCAAAACTGATATGATTTAGAATATTAGATTGTTGTGCTAAGATCCTCCTCAGATTAGAAACAAAATGCTTTCATTGTGCTTAAGGATTCATGAATTTTTTCAAGTGAAATGATGAGTTTTTATGTTAATTTTATGAGAAGTTTAACATAAATAAGAGATTGAACAGTAGCATAAACATGTACAGAACATCATCAAAAAAAAATTACAACAGAAACATGATAAAGGAGTTCACCCCTCTTGGGCTACATCTCCTTGGTCCAACTTCCAATGGCTTGGACCTCTCTATTATGCTCAAAAGTGTAAAAAGATATGTTTACAATTCCCAAATTCTTCTAAAACCTGCTCCAATAAGTCCAGAATGTCCAAAAATGGCTACCTAGCCTCTTTTTACATTCGATTTGGTTGAAAACTCAAGAAGTTATGACCTCTCATAGTTAGCCCACTATTCGCTCCACAAATTGCTCCAAATCCGGCATGATCATCCAATTTCACCCAAAAAGCTCTAACTGGGTGAAGATTTCTCCACACGGCAGGTGAAATTGTAGGATGTCTAATTATGCCCATAACCCTGTCGGTGGTTATAAAAAAAATGTCATGACCTACAAATAAGGTGGTCACATGGGTGTTTGGAGTAGCGATTGGTGGGTGCGATTACTGTTGGAATTATGATGCAGGTGTTGTCCTTGATGGCAACTCACTCAGAGATATGATATAGGTGTTGTCCTTGGTGGCAACTCAATCAGATGACAGATCATAGTACAACAGGTCAAGAGAGAGGTATACGCATGTTAATCTTGATGAAAACGTGTATACACGCGAGTTATCAAAACAAAAGGCACGTATACGTATACACGCAGGATCACAAAAGGAAAGGCACGTACAGGTTGGAAAACTAAGTTTTGGTCCGTGGTATTTGGTCCATGGTATTTGGGTATTGGTCCATGGTATTTGGTCCAAAGTATTGACCCCAGGTATTGGGTCCAAGGTATTGGTTCTACATGGTTTTGGACCATGGTATTGAGAGAAGCCTAAACCTATATAAGGATAAGATCATTAGGCCAAGTGTGTGCAAGTGTATGATGAATATCTGAGGAAGTGTAAGATCTAGTATATTGGTAATGGGTTTGAAATGCTTGGCTCGATCTGAATCAAGGAGGCTCCTATGCGGTTGATAAAGGTTGATGGTCCGGGATCTTGAAGACTAAATTGTATTATCATTATATGGTATGATCACGAGCAGATCTGAGTACTGACGCATGTTTTATCCTTTATATATTATTGTCTGGGTATATCTGAAGTTGAAATTGCAGTGAAGGTATAAGTAGTTATCTTTAGATCTGTACATGGGTTCTCTCTGGTGAAAGAGCATATACACGCCGGTTTGACACTGTCAAGTAGCTTATACATTATGAGATTTGATGTTTCAGGTTGCTATTGGTTCTAGTGGTTGTTGCAGAGTTTTGGGCTCTGGTATGTGTTCTGGTAACTATGTTTTGATGACAAGGTTTCAGTGATTCAGTATTGGGTGATTCAGAGATTAATGATGCAGGTATAATTGATGATTGTATTGCAGTGGTGATTATTGTGTATTTATGGATCCAGTCTGAAAATTTATGAAACGTGGTCCTTGGAAGAAAAGAGAAGGTTGTAGCCTTATGTAGGCCAGCACCTACGTACTAGTACATCAGCTAGTACAAGAGCTAAGGGGGTTGTAGCTCCCTTCCAGGAGAGTCTGGAGAACGAGAGAAGGTTGTAGCCTGTTGCAGGTAGAAGCCTGCATACTGGTATAAGACTGCACCAGTACATAACCATTGTAAACAAAAGTTTCTAATTAAAAGAAGATAGAGATGAATTGCAGCAGGTGGTTTTCACCCACATTGGGTTTCCACCTTATATCATGGCGTTCATGTGTGCTCCTTGTGTGTGATGATCTGTTCTGTTTTACTGCACCTGTTTACTGTTAATATGGTTAATAATGTTCTGATGCACTCATTGAAGATCAACTAACTGAATCATAAGTTTATTGGATATACGCTAGTTGCATTAAACACAGTTGCATATACACGGGGGTTGACTTAACTAAAGTAGCGTATATGAATCAGAGTATGAAAATGAAAAGGTGTTTGATTTGCTAATACTGATTCACCAACCACCACCCCCCCCCCCCCCCCCCCCTCTTAGTATTATTTCCAACAATTGGGACACAGAGCAGGTCCTTTAGAAGAAGCTTGATCACTTGAAGGAAGATCCATCAGAATGGGTAATCAAGAAAGAGAGGCATCCATCAGGCCACCAATATTTGATGGGAGCAACTTTGTCTACTGGAAGATAAGAACCACAACATATCTACAGTCGCTTGGAACGGATGTTTGGGGAATCGTGAAAGGAGGATACACATATCCATCAGCAATTCCTATAGACACAGCAGAGAGAAAGCAATATGAACTCAATGCCAAAGTGGTTACTGTCTTATTGGGAAGTTTGTCACAATCAGAATTTGTCAAGGTCATGCAGTTTAAATCAGCCAAAGAAATATGGGACAAAATCATTCTAAGCTACGAAGGATATGAACAGGTAAATGAGCAAAGCTTCAAACTCTCAGAATATGGTATGAAAATCTTAAGATGCATAGTAATGAAAGCATAGTTAATTACTTCCTGCGTATAGATGAGATTGTCAATTGTATGAGGAACTTGGGTGAAGAATTTAAGGAAGTTGTCTTAGTTGAAAAGGTTTTAAGATCCCTGTCTGCTAAATTTGATTCCAAAGTTTCTTCCATAGAAGAAAAGGAGGATTTGCATAAAATCACTGTGACGCAGCTTCATGGAATCTTAACTGCTTTTGAGATGAGAAAAGGAGGACCATCAGATATGAGAGAAGCCGCATTCGAAGTGTCGGCAAATGAATCAGGATACATTTCAGAAGGAGAAGACGAGGTAAATTTTGTCAAGAATCTTGAACGAGGATCTGGAAGGTTCAAAGGTAAGCTACCTTTCAAATGCTTTTCATGTGGTAGAGTTGGTCACTACGCTTCTAGATGCCCTCATAACAAAGGAAAGATGTCTGAAGAAGGTAATAGAAGTTATTATACCCATGATAAAAGTAATAACTCATCCAATAGTGATGAAAACATTAGACTTCTCATGGCATATGAAAATAAGGATGTAGAACCAGAAGAAGTTACCAGATTAAAAGAACAATTGGAGTCAGTAACCAGAGTAAGGGAGAAATTGCAGGATATAGTAAAAGATCAAAGCATAACAATTCAGAGTCTTGAATCGAAGGTCCTCTCTCTAAAATAAGATCCTAAAGAATCAAAGAAGTAGAATGAAGAAGCTCTTGGATAACAAGAACATGAAGTGATCGAATTAAGGCAACAAGTGGAAGAAGGAAGAAAAGCTGAAGAAAACATAAGGAAGCAGTGTTTGGAAAAGGAAGAACAACATCAGGTTGAGGTAAATATCTTAAAAAGCAAATTAGAAGAAAAGGATAATCTGTTACGATTTCAAGATAGTACTAATATTTTGGATGACATTCTTGGTAGTCAAAGATCCCCTATTATCAAAACTGGTCTTGGCTTTTATGAATCTATTGAAGGTGAATCTAGCTCACAAGGTGAGGCAAGGAACTCTAAGGAGAATTCTGAAATGCTCAACAAGGAGATGAGAGGACAACCTCATCAATAGCCAAGGAAAGAAATTCCTCAAAGAAAATCCTTTACTCCTAACTATTGAAGTGATAGACGATTATTTCCTCCATTGAATAATGTTGAATGTTATGTATGTCATAATCTTGGACATGTTGCAGCTAGATGCAGAAGTAGAATGGTTCAAGACCATCACACAAGATCATCACATTCCAGGTACTTCAAAGGATATTGTTTTGCTTGCAATATGTTTGGCCACAAAGCAATTGATTGCAATAGAAGGAACATGAAACGTGTAAGATGTTATGCATGTAACAAGTTTGGACATAAAGCAAGGGAATGCAGGAGCAAAATTCAAACTCCAAAGCAAGAGGATTATACATCATCACAATTCCAGGCGTTGAAGAAGACAGAATTAGAGACAGAAAGGTGTGACATAACTCAGTTAGTTGACATAACAGACACAGGGGAAACTGAAAGTGTAGACCTTTAGTATTCCATCTTGCATACGCTGATATAATGAAGATAAGTCGCATATATACGTGAGCTAGAGGCTGCAGAGTTGCGTATATGGAACTCAGAAGAAAAAGACAACAAAACAGACTCAGGAAATGGCTCGGTCATGGCATATGATGGTTGCCACAGGCTCAGGGGTAGCATATACTTCAAATAATGCATTGTTGGCATTATGGTTAGAATTCTTTGGTAATGATGCTTATGTGGCTAAATGATACATCTTGCTGGTTGATCAATAGAATGGTATTGCAGGTTACAGGACTGGATGCTGATGCTCATGGTGCAAATCATATATGGTGTATGATAGTGGCTAATGATTATCATGGTTTTGAATAGATTGCTAGTCTTTGTTATAAAGACCTTGCATGTGCTCAGGGGGAGCATGGACGGATTGGTACATCTAGGCATGCACAAAGGGGGAGCTCAATCAGAGATTGTAGCAGGTACTCAGGGGGAGTATGGACATAAGAATGAATATCATGGAAGAGAATATCTTGATCCGCCCTTTTCCCTTGATGTTAAAGGGGGAGAGTTACTTGGTGTGGTGGCTGCCATCAAGTCCAAAGGGGGAGATTGTTGGCATTATGATACAGGTGTTGTCCTTGATGGCAACTCACTCAGAGGTATGATACAGGTGTTGTCCTTGGTGGCAACTCAATCAGATGATAGATCATAGTACAGCAAGTCAAGAGAGAGGTATACGCAGGTTAATCTTGATGAAAACGTGTATACACGTGGGTTATCAGAACAAAAGGCGTGTATACGTATACTCGCAAGATCACAGAAGGAAAGGAGCATACAGGTTGGAAAACTAAGTTTTGGTCCGTGGTATTTGGGTATTGGTCCATGGTATTTGGTTCGAAGTATTGACCCCAGGTATTGGGTCCAAGGTATTGGTTCTACATGGTTTTGGACCATGGTATTGAGAGAAGCCTAAACCTATATAAGGAGAAGATCATTAGGCCAAGTGTGTGCAAGTGTATGATGAATATATGATGAAGTGTGATATCTAGTATACTGGTTATGGGTTTGAAATGCTTGGCTTGATCTGAATCAAGGAGGCTCCTATGCGGTTGATAAAGGTTGATGGTCCGGGATCTTGAAGACTAAAATGTATTATCATTATATGGTATGATCATGAGAAGATCTAAGTACTGACGCATGTTTTATCCTTTATATCTTATTGTCTGGGTATATCTGAAGTTGAAATTGCAGCAAAGGTATAAGTAATTATCTTTAGATATGTACGCAGGTTCTCTCTGGTGAAAGAGTGTATACACGCCGGTTTGACACTGTCAAGTAGCGTATACATTATGAGATTTGATGTTTCAGGTTGCTGTTGGTTCTAGTGGTTGTTGCAAAGTTCTGGGCTCTGGTATGTGTTCTGGTAACTATGTTTTGATGACAGGGTTTCAGTGATTCAGTATTGGGTGATTCAGAGATTGATGATGTAGGTATAGTTGATGATTGTATTGCAGTGGTGATTATTGTGTATTTGTGGATCCAGTCTGAAAATTTATGAAACGTGGTCCCTGGAAGAAAAGAGAAGGTTGTAGCCTTCTGTAGGCCAGCACCTACATACTAGTACATCAACTAGTACAAGAGCTAAGGGGGTTGTAGCTCCCTTCCAGGAGAGTCTGGAGAATGAGAGAAGGTTGTAGCCTTCTGCAGGTAGAAGCCTGCGTATTGGTATAAGACTGCACCAGTACATAACCATTGTAAAAAGAAGTTTCTAATTAAAAGAATATAGAGATGAATTGCGGCATATGGTTTTCACCCACATTGGGTTTCCACCTTATATCATGGTGTTCATGTGTGCTGCTTGTGTGTGATGATCTGTTCTATTTTACTGCACCTGTTTACTGTTAATATGGTTAATAATGTTCTGATGCACTCATTGAAGATCAACTAACTTAATCATAAGTTTATTGGATATATGCTAGTTGCATTAAACACAGTCACATATACACATGGGTTGACTTAACTAAACTAGTGTATATGAATCAGAGTTTGAAAATTAAAATGTGTTTGATTTGCTAATACTGATTCACCCCCCCCCCTCTCAGTACTATTTCCAACAATTACCATGGCAAAAACATAACTACTGTGGATGAGGTGTTCACATGGGAGGGTCGTCGGCGATATCCCCCCAACCTGATGGTCAACATAATTAAAATATAATCTGCGACCATAGTTTGTTAAGTCACATGCTGCGAGCTCAACGATAAACCTTGGCGCTGTTGTATGGGAGGTCATGGGTTCGACCCTAGCCTCTGACCTATCTTGTCAACCAAATTTTTAGCTGACCATTAGGAGGACATGTGGTGGTCATAAACTATCAACACCGATAGTTCCATCGCAAATTGCAATTGGCCGGAGTAGGGGTGATTCTCCATAGCGGGCCGATGTGTTGTGCGATATGCGATTGTGATATCGCAATCACAACCTCACTCTGCCAAGGTCAATTCTATAAACGCACTTGATCCATGCTATGTGCGATTGCGATTTATCACATCGCACTCTGGCTTCGCTCTAGGGCCGATTATTTACTGCTGACCCACCTCTGATTTGTGATTGCGATATCGCAACCCGGTAGTGCTAGGGGCTGATTTCCTTAACTGCAGACCTCTTCCTTCTGTGATCTGTAAAATATGGGGCCATTGGAAGCCTACCACTTGGCACTTTCCCATTCGTTGAAGACTCTACCATGTTATTTCTTTTGCCATATTTTATTTTACCTATTTTACAAAGTGAACATATCGCATTTTTGGGAGCATACAGTGTCAATTTCGCGCGAAGCGAGTTGCACCAGATTCAGGATGACGAGAACTATGTGGTCGTTCAGGTTCCACACCGTTCTGACAATTTTGATTTTTGAACATAATTTTGAGCACTTGTTCACTCCTCCACACTAGAAGCTTTTTGGACTCCAAAAGATCACTTTCAGTGGTCGAGCATGTGAGGGTACAGATCCCTTACCTTTCCAACCTCTATCCATGTTATCATCAATGGAAACATCCTTCTTACCAAGATGATACAATACATTATGATGCAAATGATAATCAAATTCTTCTACTTGATTCCTTTGACTCCAGCTGAATACACATCTTGAAAGTATGTATTTTGTTGAACATAACATTCATATAAAACAAAATTATGCTTGATGATAGTAATTACACAAACTATAGGTCTAGAAAGTACATCAACAAAGTTGTCACTTATACCTTTCTTATACCTTTTGACCAAGTGGAATGGTAGAAGAAAACCCATCTAATGAAAGTGCCCTTGTTGTTGCAACTTGAACACTGCACCATTAAAAATTTAAGAATGAAATGAAATGGGATTACCGTATTGCATAAAGCCTGCGCCCATGGCATAGTCACATACATCAACCTGAAACTCAAATGATTTTTTCAAGTTTAGAAGAACAAGTATAAAGGGTGAACTGATATTTTGGCTTAAAGTATCAAATGCCTCTTGTTGCTTGCCTCCCCACTGGAAGACCTTTTGCACAACTGCCAAAGAATGCAAATGAGCTACAATAGAAGAAAAATTAACAAAATATTTCCTCCAACATTGGGCTTCTCCCAAAAGACCTCTTATCCAAATGACTATCTTGAGCATTGACCAATCCATAATGGAATCAATCTTGGATAAGTCTAACTTCAACTCATCTTCTCCAATATCATGGCCCAAGTACATCAAAGAAGTTTTATCCAACATATACTTTGACATCTTCAATAACAAATGTTCTTGACATAAGACATCAAGTATTTATTTCTCATACATGACATGTTCATAATGAAATTTTCTGAAAATGAAAATGTCATCCAAGTAGACTATCATGTCTAGAAATGGCTGCAATACATCTTGCTTCATATGCATGAAATTAGTAGGAGCATGACACAGACCGAAAAGCATAACGAGCCATTCTAACAAACATTTCTTGGTTTTGAATGTCGTCTTCCATATGTCTCCTTCAACAACTCTACTTTGATGAAAATAACTTCTTGAATCCCATTCAATGAAATGCTTACCATTCTTCTTGGGCATCAAAACAAGGGGTGCACCACATGGTAAAGGAGAAGTTCGAATGATCCTTTTATTCAAAAATATTTGGATTTGTTTTGTTATTTCTGTACTTTCCATTCTTAAAATCATGTGCATGTCAATGTTAGGAAGAAGACACTTTTGCTGCAATGTATTTCATGTTGGATTGTCCTCTTGGAAGGAAATCTTTTTCTTTCTGAAACACCTCATCATCATGGTTAACTACATCAACCAAATCAGTTTTCAATTTTGAATTACAACCATCAAACGCTTCATAATCAATATTAACATTGGGTTTGATCATAAGAAGCACTAAATTATTACTTGAATTCACTAGTATTTTCATTTACCCTGCATTAACTAATGAAAGATTTAGTTTCTTGCGATGAGCTCATACAATATACTCCACACCATCCTTGAACAAGTGGTACCTATTTTCATGATGATAGAAGATTACTTTTCTATCATAAAGGTAAGGACTACCCAAAACAATTGCTGATATATCAAGTGGTACAACATCTAATTCAAATTCATCAATGAAATTTGTTGCAATTGGAAATTGAAGAATAGATTTTCTTGTAACATGTAAGTTTGTGCCCTTGCATATCCAACCCAATGGATATGGCTTGGGATGTAAATTGGTTTCAAGATTAAGTTTCTTGACTAAGTCATCAGATAAGAATTTAGCTTGAGACCCACTATCAAAAAGCGTGTCGATTTTTGTATGTTTTGAGATTACCCTCACATGAAATAATTCAATCTGTGTTTCTTCATTTGGAGTGCTAGAGTGACAATTTGATATACTAGTGCTAGCAATGAATTCTTTTCCTTTTATACCCATGGCTGTAATTTTAGTTTCATCACCCAAATCGGATCCCAAATCCTCTTGAATGACGACAACTGTCTTTTATTTTCCTTTGTTGTTGAATTAATTGGTTTCATTTCGGGATGAAGCTTCCAACAATAAGCTTCATCGTGACCCTCTTTGGAACAATTTTTACATATTTGTTTCTCTCCTTCCTTTTTAATGGATGCATTTTTCTTTCCCTTGAAACCATTTTCTTTCTCTTTACCCTTAAATGGCTTTTTACTACCTTCTTCTGGAGTGTGTTTCCCTCTTGCCTCAAGATGGGTGGCTTTCACACACACATCATCTAAATTATTGGGATTAAACATTAAGATAGTATGCATAAGGTAACTGTGTAAAACCCCCATGTACATCAGCAATGTGTCCTATGATTGCAAATCTACACCTAACATCAAAGACCTTTTTCTAAATTCTTGGGTGTATCTTGCACATTTTGACCTTTAAGTTGTCTAAAGTTCTGCCAATTCATGATGGATTTCTGCATATAAGTTAGAGGGTAGAATTGTCTTTTCGTTGCAGCAATGAAATCAATACAAGAAATTGAGATCTTACCATGTTTTTCAATCTCCTCTTGGGTCTTTGATTCCCACCATACTAGTGTTGCACCCTCCATTCTCAAGGAAGCTAACTCAATCTTTATGTCATCCTCTTGAAGGTTTTGAATCTTGTAATATAACTCCAACTGACGAATCCAATTATCAAGCTTTTCTGCATTCACTTCACCATTATACATGGGCAGCTCAAATTTAACATCAAGTATTAAAAAAGGTTATTTACTAGTTCCTTTTGAAGTATGATGATGAGTATGAGTAAGGGTTGTGTTAGTGCAAGAGGATGAAGATGTTTGTGAATAAGAAGATGAAGAAGATGGTGGAGAGAGTGGAGGTTTTTCTCCATTTCCATTACCTCCTCCTGAAGAGCCTTCTCCTTTGGGAGGTTGGGAACTTTCTCCTTGCAACCAGGTATTCCTCTCTTCATAGAGGACCTTCACCATCTTTGTCATGTCAAAGAAAGCCTTTCTGAAAGTCTTCTCATCTTCTGTCATGTTTGTAGGTTCTCCTTGAGACATGATCTCTGGAGTCTCAACTGCAACTTGAGGTTGCACTGGTGTTGGAGATTGTGGCAACCTTTCTCTCCTTCCCTTCCACCCAACTTTAGGGCTTCCAACTAGCTTCGCTTCTCCTCTTTTGAGTTTTAACCTTATAAGCATGACATAAAATTGCAAATAGTTAAATCCTTCTTTGAAAAAGAAAATCTAAAGCTCTGATACCAAAATGATATGATTTAGAATATTAGATTGGTGTGCTAAGATCCTTCTCAGATTAGAAACAAAATTCTTTCATTGTGCTTAAGGATTCATCAATTTTTGCAAGTGAAATGATGAGTTTTTATGTTAATTTTATGAGAAATTTAACATAAATAAGAGATTGAACAACAACGTAAACATGTACAAAAAATCATCAAAAACAAATTACAACAGGAACATGATAAAGAAGTTCACCCCTCTTGGGCTACGTCTCCTTAGTCCAACTTCCAATGTCTTGGGCCTCTCTATTATGCTAAAAAGTGTAAAAATATATGTTTACAATGTTCAAATACTTCTGAAACCTACTCCAATGAGTCCAGAATGTCCAAAAATGACTACCTAGCCTCTTTTTGCATCCAATTTGGTCAAAAATTCAAGAAGTTATGAACTCTCCTAGTTAGCCCATTATTCGCTCCACAAATTGCTCCAAATCTAGCATGATCCTCCAATTTCACCCCAAAAAGTGCTAATTGGGCGAAGATTTCACTGCGCAGCAGGAGAAATTGTAGGATGGTTAATTATTCCCATAACCCCGCTGACAGTTATAAAAAATGTCATGGCCTGCAGATAAGGTGGTAACATCTGTGTTTGGACTGGCGGTTGGCGATGCGGTTACCATGGCGGAAACATAACTACTGCGGGTGTGAACGAGGTGTTCACATGGGAGGGCCATCGACGATTATGTTGGAGGTCTCCCCCCAACCTGACAATTAACATAATTTAAAATATAATCCATGACCATAGTTTGTTAAGTCACATGCTGCGGGCTCAATGTAAACTTTGTGGTTGTTATATGGGAGGTCATGAGTTCGACCCTGACCTCCGACCTATCTTGCCAACCAAATTTTTAGCCAACCATCAAGAGTACATGTGGCAGCCATAAACTATCCACGCCAATAGTTCCATCGCAAATCACAATCGACCGAAGTAGGGGTGATTCTCCATAATAGGTCATTGTGCTGTGCGATATGTGATTTTGATATTGCAATCACAACTTGACTCTACCGGGGACGATTCTATAAACCCACTTGATCCATGTGATATGCGATTGTGATTTATTGCGTCGTGCTTTGGCTTTGCCCTGGGGCCGATTTTTTACCACCGACCTGCCTCCAATCTGCGATTGCGATATTGCAAATCACAACCCGGTAGTCTTGGGGGTCGATTTCCTTAACCACATATCTCTTCCTTCTGTGATCTGTGAAATGTGCGGCCCATGGAAGTGTGCCACTTAACACTTTCCCATTCGTTGAATAATTTTCCATATCATTTCCTCTGTGATATTTTTTTTTCCCTGTTTGACAAAGCAAACAGATTGCATTTTTTGGAGCATACAGTTTCCGTTTCGCACGAAACAAGTTGTGCCAGATTTAGGATGAGCGAACTACACGATCATTTAGGTTCCACACCATTCTAACAAATTATATTTTTGAACATAATTTTGAGCACCCGGTCAAGAACCAAGAGTGAAGACATAACTTACAGTAGACTTCCGATCATCAGGGTCACTAGCGCAATCAGAATCAGTGAAACCAACCAATAGAGGAGATGCTTCTGCATTGTAATGAATCCCAAATTTAATTGTAACTTGAACATAACAGAGTATTCTTTTAAGTGATTTCCAATGACTTTTATGTGGGTTTTGCATAAACCGAGAAATAAGGCCAACAACAAAGGAAAGGTCAGGACGAGTATGGTTCAAATATAAAAGTTTTCCAACAAGCCGATGGTATAAGGTAGCATCAACTTTAGGGGATTCCAAGTACAAGTGACTGAAATTTTGGCTCCAGACTGAAAGGGAGAAGGGGTTGGCTTATAGGCTTCCATGTGAAAGTGGCGTAGAAGATCATAGGCATACTTGGACTGGGAAAAGGAAATACCTTCTTTGGATTGCAAGACTTGAAGACCAATAAAATAATGCAAGTGTCTTAAGTCTGTCATTTCAAATTGTTTTTTTAGGCCGGACTTCACATGGCTTATAAGGTTGGGATCACTACCAGTAAGGATACTATCATCAACATAAAGATCAAAAATGATAACAGACTTACCCAATTTCTTGTTGTAGACAATATTGTCAGAATGACACCTAAAAAATCCAGTATCTAAAAGAAGGCTATCCATTTTGGCATACCAAGCCCGAGGGGCTTGCTTGAGACCATAAAGGGATTTCTTAACCTGACATACAAGGCTGGAGTCTGTTTGTATAAAGCTAGGAGGTTGTTCCATATAGATTTCTTCATGAAAGTCCCCATGCAAGAAGGCGGATTTAACATCCATCTGATGGACTTCCCATTTGAAAAAGGCAGCAAGGAAAATAAAAGGCAGATAGAGTTCATTTTGGCAACAGGGGAGAAGGTTTTAGTATAGTCAATGCCTTCAACTTTTGAAAAACCCTTAGCAACAAGACGAGCTTTATTTTTATCAACTTTTCCATCTGGTCCAAACTTGGTTCTGTAAACCCATTTGCATCTAACAAATTTTCGTCCCTTTGGAAGAGGAACAAGGTCCCATGTATCATTTGCCAATAATGAACGATATTCTTCATTCATAGTTGTGTCCCAATCTGGATGGCTTGAAGCTTTTGCAAATGTTTCAAGATCATAATTCGCTGAAGCTTGAGCCAGTAAAAAAGAGGCTCTATCAAACTGAGAACATGTACGACGCTGATCTATAGGATCACCTGCAAGAGCACCTGCTACATACCGAGTAGCGCGAACCCATTTTGGAAGCTGAAGGGGGATCCCAAAAAGGTGGGGGAGGATTTTCATCCTTGCTATCATCATCTAAAGAAGAAATATTTTCAGAAGTAGAAGGGATAGAGAGAGGTGGCACATCTGCTGAACTAGGCTTGTAGGCTGATATATTTTCAAAAAACTTTACATCTCTTCTAATGATAACATTTTTTGATTTAGGTTGAAGAAGTGTATATCCTTTGACATCTTCCAAATATCCAACAAAAACACATTTTTCACTCTTAGGTTCTAAGGCTTTAAGTTTCTCATCTAGAATATGGGCCCATGCTTGACTTCCAAAAGCACGAAAGTGACTTACATCTGGTTTAATTGAGCTCCATGCTTCTTCTGGAGTGATATTATTTAAAACCTTAGTAGGAGTGTGATTTACTA
This sequence comes from Pinus taeda, assembly GCA_000404065.3. Taxonomy (NCBI): domain Eukaryota; kingdom Viridiplantae; phylum Streptophyta; class Pinopsida; order Pinales; family Pinaceae; genus Pinus; species Pinus taeda. The sequence continues at coordinate 146,025 of APFE030099231.1, read as the reverse complement.
TGTAATTTGCACAATTAATTGCTTCTGCGCAAAAATTAAGACTAATTCCTTTAGATTGAAGCGTACAATTAGTCATTTCCTTTAAGGTGTGATTCTTCCTTTTAGCTACACCATTTTGCTATGGAGTATATATAATAGTATGTTGAAATTGAATTCCATGCTTAGTGCAAAAGTTGATGAATTTGTTGTTACCATATTCTCTGCCATTATCAGATCTTAGCTTAAGAATTTGATATCCAAATTGTTTCTCAACAAAGGCCTTAAAGGCCAAGAACATGTTAAATACTTCACTCTTGAGTTTTAAGAAGTATACCCAAGTGCGTCTGGAGAAATCATCAATGAAAGTTAAGAAATACTTGTAGCCAGAGAATGAAACAACTAGAAGTCGACCACATAAATCACTATGCAAAAGCTATAAAGGGCTGAGGTGTGCCAAGAGGTGCGCTTTTCAAACTATCTTGATGATGTTTTCTGAGTACACATCAGGAACAAACACCATCTCTGCAAGATACCATAGGAATACCTATCACCATATTTTCTTTACATAGATTTTGAAGGGAGTGATAGTTTAAGTGATCAAATCGCTCAAGCCAAAGTTTGCTCACTTCATCATTATGAGTAACAACTACCGATGGAAGAGTTAATGACCCAAAGTTGTTAAACTTATACAATCTTGTAGAATCATAAGTAATGCCAATAGTTAAAATATGTCTAGGATCTCTTAGGTCCTTAATTACAACATCATGAGGTGAAAATTCAACGGTTTTACCTTCACCTGAAAGAGTTATCTGATATATAGATAGAAGGTTGCAGGATAAGGTAGGAACACATAATACATCATTAAATTGACCATTGTCTAGATGAATAGTTCAAGTCCCTACAACATTAAGAGATCTATCATCACCAACACATATATTTTAGGTGTTACAATCATTTATAGAAGAAAACATGGCTTTGTTTTTAGTCATGTGATAAGAAGCTCCAGAATCAATGAGCCACTCATGAGAATGAGAAGAAGAAGATACATTTAATGCATAACCAGAGTGAGATGCTTGACAACCACATGCAGAAAATGTTATTCTTGAAGATGAAGTTGAAGTTGAAGAGTGTTCCAAATAGATGTTATGTTTCTTCATTGCTTCTTGCAAGGCTTCCATCTTAAATAATTTGGATTCTAAGTGGTCATAACGATTACAAAAGTTGCAATGTTTATCAGTCTTCTTCCCCTTATTTTTAGTTGCCTTATCATTTTGTTGAGTTGATTTTTCATTTTGAGATTGAAATGGCTTAAGACCCTTATTTGGTTTAGAACCATTCTTTTTAGGATGTTGCTTCTTAGGATTCTTTGAACTTGGTTGTTGTTGGGTTGCTAAGGCTTTCTAAGAAGAGTTTCCAGTATTAAAAAGACCAAGATGTAAGAGTTTTTCTTGTTCTCTTATTAAAGAATCACAAAATACATCAAAAGATGGGGACTTATAGTCTTGTCCTTGGGAAATAAAGGTTTCTCTAGTAAAATGGAAGGTGGAAATAAACACAGAGTAGGCTGGTCCTAACTTGGTAAGAATGGAATAGATAAAGCTACCATATTCTTTCTTAACTTTAACACCTTCCAAGAGAAGTCTAAGGGTCTTGAACTTTCACAAAAAATCTTCAATGGAAGAAAAATTATTGGGGTCCAACGTAAGAAACTCATTTTTGAGTTGATGGGTTCTAATTTCATTTTTAATTCTAAAAACTTTATTGAGTTGTTTCATTGCTTCATCAAGGGTATCAATTTCTGTGATATGGAATCTAAGGTCTGGAGAAACATACATCCCTATCAAACCACATGTTTGATCTTGCTTATTTTCCCATTTGGCTTGCTTATCTTCATCTTTAGGTTTAGACTCTTGGCATGAGGCTATTTTATAAAGACCTTTACTTCTAAGTAAATCCACAATGTAGGATAGCCATTGGAAATAGTTTATGCTGTCAAGAATAACTAGGTATGGACTTTCCATTTTAAAAGAAATTGAAGCTATAGATGTTGAAACTAAGTGTTCCAATGGAAAGATCTCGAAAAATTAGGCCGATTAAAAAAAACGACTCTGAAAATGACTTTCGGATGAAAACGTTATGGATTTTTGAAGAAAAGTTGTTGAAGATGCTGACAAACTACGTGAATGTTGAGAAGTGAATGATAATGTTAAATTAAAAAAAAAAAAAAAAAGAAAAAAAAAAAAGAAAAAGAAAGAAAAAGAAAGAAAGAAAGAAAAAAAGAAAAAGTTCTCCCCCTTTCCAAAGTTAATCTAATTAGCCTACTTTAAAAAGAAGATTAATTTATGTGACCCATTTTTATAAATAAGTGAAAGTCACTTTTATAATGATACTTTATGAATTATCCACTAAATTGTAACTTAAATAAAAGATCAAGTGACTTTAGAATTATAAGTGACTCACTTTTTATAATGGGTAAACACTTTTACATAAAGTAACTTTAAAACATAAGTTACATGTGCTTTTTGAACAAGTAACTCAACTAAAAAAAAACTTGAACCCAAGGCCTCTATTCTCATAAAGTAACTTTGGATCAAGTGAGCTAGTTTAAAAGATTAATAATTTTTGGTAATGAGAAAGGGTTTTTTTTTTTTGGCTCACTAAAGCTTTGGAGTACATGCTTACTTGAAAAACCTCTTTCTTCTTATAAAACAAAAAAACAACCACACAAACCAAAACAAACACACAAAAAGGAAGCTAAGACTTTTGGCTTAAAGATAGATTTGGCTGGAAACTATATATTTTCCTCAATGTTTCTAGTTTTCCAAGATCACACTAAGGCGCAACGGAAAAGAGCATATGCATGAAAATTTTTATTTCTTTTTGTTTCTGATTTGCCTAGATCGCACAAAGTCGCGGGGAAAAGAGCATACACAAAAATGAAAGGTATATATACCGTAATAAAAAAAATATAGAGGACTATAAACCGAAATAAACAGAGAGATAAATAACTATAACTACAAATAAAGATTGTATACCTCCATATCTTAAAAATGATGTAGCTAGGGCTACCAAAAACCTTTTTGCATGAAACAAAAGGGGTTCCTAACTGGAACAGATGCTCTTAACACAATAGAGCAGTCTTCTCGGCCCGAAAGCGGTCAGAAACAATATATCTACGAAACAATAGTTAGATACAGTTGTACGAGCTTCGAATTTGGATTACTAACAAATGTAGCCAGGGTAAATTCTAAGGATGGAAGATTATCTTAAAGCTTAGAAACCTTGGTGAAACTTACTAGTCCCTAATATGAAAATTGTAAATTTTTTGTTGATATTTTTGTAGAAATATTTAGATTTCCAATGATTTTATATTAGTCGATATATTATTTAGGCTATTTTTAAATAATGGTGTACTTTAAAATTTGGGTGAATCATTTAAAAAAAATAGAAATTGACGTATCTTTTTTTTAGAAAAATCATCGAAAATTAGCCCACCTGCGAATATTAGCCCCTAAAATTTTGCCATGGAAGTAGCCCTCGAATAGCTCTAATACCATGTAGGAATTTACAGGGTAAGTTGTTTAGATAGAACATCAAATGACACCACTCACAAATAAATCACAGATCAAGACACCAGTATTCTTGACGTGGTTAAAACCCTCAAAGAAGGAAATAGTCCATGGCCTGAGCCAACACGGCCACTTTAGACAATTTATTCATGTAAAAGAAAGAAAATTTACATAAGCTTCTCTCATGAACGATCACCTAACAAATGACCCTCCATGCTCTTTAAATAGAGATCATGGACCATTCAGGTGTTAAGCTACAGATCAAGTGTCGGTAATACTGAGGAGAGAATGAATCGTCTGATCACTTCATGTCTAGAACATATCTTAACCATCAGATTGTAAGTTACAAAAAAAACATATTAAAAAAACACACTTTACCTAACTATACACTAGACCAAGTTGTACGTAATTAATTTCTATGTGTCGAAATATCTTAACAATAAAATTTTGCTGCAATTTGAAATTTAATTTGTGGGATAATTCGAAGTTCTAATTGCTCAAATCCATTATTATTATCAATTATTTACATTTTTATAGTGAATTTTTTACAATTATATATTTTATATATTAGTTTATGTTTAATTAAATGAAAGAATTTAAATTAATATAAAATAAATATATAAATTATAAATTTATTTAAATTAAGAAGTAGATATTTGTAAATTTCTAAAATAAAAGTTTTGAAAAATTAAATGGGAATAATATTATTAATGAATATTGGAAAGTATATTAAGTTTTGTCACAAATTTTAAAGGTGCAAAATTTTGATTTTGGAAAAAGAAGGGAGGTCTTATTTTTCTACTTTAGTAATTTTTAGCTATAAAATTTAGAGTTGTAATATTTCTAATAAAATTATGAGGAAAATTTTGGAAGTTTATTTAATTCTTTTATTCATTATTTTTATTGAAAAATTATAAGGGGATTAATAACATACATAATACATTTACATGTTATATAGAAATTTGTTTTTGTCAAGGTGAAAATTAATCCTCTTATCATCGCTTTTAGAGGACGTTTAAATTTTCAAGATTTGTATATAGTATCAATTTCTTATTGAAATAAGAATTCTAAGATTTATAAACTCTATCTTAGATTTATAAACTATATCCATTTTTTTAGTGAGGTTTCATTTATCACTATCATTTTTTCAGTAGAATTAAAACATTCTCCCTCAACAGAATCCTTGAAGGGCCAACATGAAATCCATGGAAAGCCACCATAACAACACTAAATTGACCCATAGGGGTACAAAAAAAACCAAAGGGCCAACATGAAATCCATGGAAATCCGCCATAACAACACTAAATTGATCCATAGGGGTACAAAAAAACCAACATAATCGGATAGATAAACATCCACACACAAAAAAAAGTGCAAGGAACAAGCTGCCCTGATAGCAACAACATCAATCCCAAGAAAGGGAGGCAAGAAAAAAAGTTGCAAAGGCCTGAGGAAACCTAGTGGAAACCACTAAACCAACATGCGTGAGCAGCAAGGTCTTTATTAAGCATAAACCTCAGGCAATAAAGAGTGGGCAACAACACCCAAGAAGAATTCAACGGTGACCACAAAAAACTAGCAAGATGCAACACTATAACAAGGCTCAAATAACAATAATGTGAAGGTTAGATGACAACAAACCCAAGAAAATCCCTAGCACCAAAGTGGAGGAGATGAAACCAATAGCGAAACAAACAACAAACACCTCACACAGAGAGATCACCTGCAAAAGACAACAACCCCCACTGTAATTGTGGGAAAAAATCCCGACCTCAAAGGAAAAGAGGCACAAACCAGGGGATCGAGATGACTGGGGTTCTAGCCACCCCGCGCCGGCTTCCTCAACTCCCCAACAATATTCTTAGAAGTTAGAACAATAACCGAGTATTTCCCCACATTTATAACTATCACTTTAAAGTGGGAAGTTCCATTTTTCTTGTCTTATTGTCTATTTTATGAGAAGAAAATTGATCCCTCAATTGAAACTTTTTCTTTGCCTTTCTTCAAAAGTATTATTTATTAATTTTTTGGATTTTAATTATCTTCATGAGCTAAGTAGCTTGCTCACAAGATTGTTAATATTTTTAGATTTTTTTATTTCTTTTTGAATGAATTTGTATTTGGAAACAAGAATCACTAATATATCATATTTGTTGGCATATTCAATATTGAAAAGTTGCTCTTATAATTTAAAACATAATGTTGTCTAAATTTTTCCCTTGTAATTTCATCTAATTCAATAAACCCTAATCAATATCTACACGTATTCTAATATATGTAAAAAAAACTCAATTTAATTTACTTAAGATCTATGCTTAAATAATTGTCTATAATATTACCAATTTCATACTAAAATATAATCAATCAAACTAAAAAACAACGGGTACTTAGCATTTAGATAATTTACTTTAAAATATATAAAATACACCATATTCAATATATCTTTTAAAACCAAGACTTTTATATAAAAATATACTAGTAGAAATAATTAAATTTGATATTTGTAAATTGTTTAATTTAAAATGATATAAATATTTTATTAAATTGAATAATGTAACATTGTATTAATTAAAAAATTGTAATAATAAAAGATAGATAATCAAAGATACAATCTTATTTAGTAATTATATTTTCATAATTTAAAGTGCGAAAAAAAAATTATTCCAAATTAAATATTGAAGTATGAATTTATTTTTAATTTTATTTTTATTTCTAAAATTAAAATGTTTTTTATTTTTTTTATTTCAATTAATTGAAATTAAAATAAAATATCTTTATATTAATTAATAATTTTAAATACTTTATTAATAATATTGTTAAAATTCATTATAATTGAAACTATATTTAATAAATATTATTTATTTATCTATAACCACGAACCAAGAAAACACACACAAAATTTCACCTTCTTGTGATCATATAGTTATAAGGAAATAAAGAAAACACACCCAGATTATTTGATAAATAAAATGATAATAATCCAAATTATATTATGAATATAAATAAATTATTTTTACCTAACACATAAAAATTTCCAACCTGTGTGGGACAAATTATTATATTCTGGTTCATCATTAGAAATTCGAACTTAATTACATCATACCACGGGAATTATATCAATTAAAAATTATATATAAGTAAGAAAGGACAATTATCTTATATTTTGTGGATTCCGTCATTAGAAATTACAAATTTTATTGGATAATTAAATATATTTATATATATAAAACTAAATTTCTCCCCATAAAAAATGTGGAGTTTTTTTTAGAAAAAATTGTATTAATTCAAAATTTACAATTTACATATATTTACAGAAACCAGATTAAATCCACAATGTATACATATATACAGAAACGTGATTGTTACAAATACTGCATAGCAGCGAAGCAAAATTGTCCACATATAACTGCGGCACAGCTAAAAGCATGCAGCATGGTTTTGAATCCGGGTGGGGAAGCGGAAAGCCGTCGGTCCCAACCGCCGGGGTAAACGCCCATCAAAAAACTAAACATTAAAATAAGAAATGAAGTATAAATACTTAAATTAAGATGAAAAAAGAAAGAGTGGCGTGGTGTAAAAGCAATACAAGGGGAATCAAAATCTCATGAAATATGGCAAAATCATGATCATGAAAGGAGGATACAAGTCAAACGAGTTTGATGTAATTTGAATTTTTAATATATTAAAGATACATAGGGTTGGATTTATAATTGTTTCCGTTTTGCCGGTTAGGGTTTACTTATTGGGTGGGGGTTAACGGTTAGGGTTTACTTTATTGGGTGGGGTTAACGGTTCGAACAATTTAGTCATTAAATTTTTTTATCAGTTGAGCAACTAAAGTTTTTTTTATTAGTCGAACAACTAAAATTTCAATTTACTTATTGGTATTATTGATGGTCTTTATAGTCGAGTAAGAGTTAGTAATTTGTGTAAGGAAATAAGTTTAATACTAAAAAAATCCTCATTGCTGACCATTGAAAAAAAAAAACAACTAAAACGAAATAACATGGGATTCAATCTCCCCTCCCCATTCAAGTCGATTTCAATAAATCTGATCACAAGCTCTCCAAGTCTGTCGAGAGCCGAGCCACAAAAGCAAGTAGAGGTCCTAAGTACAGAACTCGCTAGAAAACATAGATAGAGATAGCCGGAATGCCTAGTCCACAAATTAGAGAACATCGCAAATTAGAAGAGCAGATATTTTTGAACACGAATACTTCCAACCTTCCCACAAAAGCGCGTGGCGAGTGTTTCACCTTCCCTTCCCAGTTTTCCATTTTTATTTTTAATTTAAAATGAATGATAGGCCAGTGTTCTCGTGAATCTCGCGTCCTAGCACGACTATAAAAGGCGCAAGCCCTCTCTTTCTGTCTTCAAATTTCTAGTGTATGATCAACCGTTAATTACCCTCTAACTTATCGTTTGCAGTCGTCTGGTGTTTACGCTTCCCCTGTTTCGGAAGGCCCGGAGATTCGAAACCTGGGGCGAAGCTGCGCGTCGTAGGGACGCTTTTTGCTGTTCTGTTCGGGAGGTCATCTTGCTGTTCTGTTCTTGTTTCCGTTCAGGCGTTTTTTTCCGTGTGTTGGAAGAGATCTTGGTATTGTAAAGCAAGGTTTCTTCGGTCAGGTCAGAGGTTCGATTCCTCGAAGCATTGTTTTCCCGGAAGAATTAAAGAATGAGGCAGCCCGTAGCACTCCTTTGTGCTGCTGCAGCGTCCGCGTCCGCAGCGTTCAATGCTCTCAATGACAACGAGATCCGAGTCACGGCATCGTCTCCTGCGGTTAGTCAATACTTCATTCCAACGCTAGATTTTTTGGATCCGTTTTTATTTCTTTCTTTGCTTCTTTACGACGCTGTCTGAAACAGGGCCAATTTAAATATAAGAGAGGATATTTCAGATTTTGTCTTGAATTTAGAGGTTTTCTGGTGTTATTTACAGGCCGAATCGATGAACGATGACATGGCCTTTTCTCAAAATTCGAATTCTAAGAGGGCTGAAGAGGCGTTCACGCCGAAGTTCAATGGACTGCGATTTATCGAAACTCTGGTTACCGCTCACAGATAGGGAGCGAATACTGATCTATTGAAACCAGAAAATGTTTCTTCCCATTCTCCTGCTGAACTTATGGCGATTATTATTTACCTTCTAAATTTAGAAATTCCTCTTCAATGCCGCTGGACTTTGGTGGATTTTCAATTAGAGATGTTTGTAAATTTAGATAGCTAAAATATTTTCCAACGTCGCTGAGCAGAATAGAAGACAGCAGCTAAATATAGTAGCAAAATTGGGAGTCACAAGGATGTGTTATATTTGTACCGTATTACTCTTGAAAACTGTCAATTATACATCCTAATTCTGAGCAGTATCGCCATGTGCGCTGTTTTTTGCCCGGAAGGCATTAAGGAGGCCCATAAAATTTTACCGGCATCTGAAATTTAATGTTAAATATAAAGCCGTGGGGTACTTCGAAGTTCCATGTGTTCTGCTTCATTATCACTCTTTCTTTTATTATGTGGCAAACAACTATTGCTATTGCGGAATGTTAAATATAAAACCGTGGGATACTTCGAAGTTCCATGTGCTCTGCTTTATTATCACTCTTTTTTATGACGTGGCACTGTGTTATAGGGTTATCGGGCATGTAGCTAACCAGGCATTTAATGCTCTATGGCAGGCTAGTTAGCTCTTGCCGCTTTTAATTGGGATTTCATCGTAATTTTTTTTGGTGAGAATATGGTGAAAATATCGGTGGCTAAATTTTGATTCGTATGGTTTAAATTTGTATTTTTATTGTATTTATAATTTAACATTTTAAAAAAAAATTCACTTAAAATTATATAGTTTCTTTTCTTTTCTTTTGGATACTATAAATTTTCATTCCAATATTCATATACTAGCACAACCACATTTACTAATATAGTTGATATAGAGAGATAAATATATATGAAATATATTTACAACACATTCTATAATGTGCGTTGATATTACACAATAAAACTTAATTTATCAATCAATAATTTAATGTATAATGTAAACTTGTTTTCTTAAAATTGAC
>APFE030099231.1:72479-130428 GCA_000404065.3 Pinus taeda | reverse complement strand
AATGCCAAGATAGTAATGAACATAGCCCAAATCAATCATTTCAAAACTTTTCCCCAATTCCTTCTTTATGGATGCAATGTAGCTTTCATTGTTCCCTGTCATCAAAAGATCATTTACATATACCAGAAGATATACAACTGTTTTGCCAACTTTCTTGACAAACAAAGTTGCATCATCAAGATCAAAATGTTTGAAATTGAGTTTCAGAAGATGCTCAGTCAGTTTTTCATACCGGTCTCACGGTGCTTGTTTGAGGCCATATAAGGACTTCACAAGTTTGCATACTTTATGTTCGTGTCCTTTCACAGCAAATCCTTCAGGCTAGGACATAAAAACATTCTCTTTTAGATCTTCATTCAAGAAAGCAGTTTTTACATCCATTTGATGGACTTTCCAACCGTTCTGAGCTGCTAGGGCAAAGAGTGTCCAGATGGTAGCCCATTTTGCTGTGGGGAAAAAGTCTCCTCATAATCGACCCCTTCCTTATGTGCAAAACCTTTTGCCACAAGCCTGGCTTTGTGCTTGTCAAGTGAGCCATCAACGTTATACTTGTTCTTGTAGACCCACTTGCAGCGAATTGGTTTGGTTCCTAGTGGAGGATCAACCAGCTTCCAAGTGCCATTCTTTATCAAGGCATCATACTCCTTTTGCATCACTTCTTTCCATTCATCATGAGAAGCAACTTCTTTGAAGGAAGTTGGTTCAAAATCTGTAGACAAATTCAATTCACAATCATAAGAACACCCATATCAACAAGTGAATCAGAGTCATGTACATCACCTCCATTTTGTCGGTTTGAATTTCTAGTTCCTGTCTTTCCAACCTCATCGGGATGAAAATTTTCAAGTGTCTTTGTCAGCCATTTTGGGGGACCTTTCTCAGATGGTCCAGGCTGCTCCGTTGATTGAGTTGGGATTGAATCAAGATTGAGTCTCCTAATTCTATAAATCACATCACTTAAAGTATCATCCGTTGTTGGAGTTTCATGCGGGGGAGAGAGTTCTTCAGAAGAAGATTATACATGTTGATCTAGTATAGGAATCCCCCCTTCAAGATGTGGAATTTGATTATCAAATTCTTGAAATGATTTTGCATTTGCAAATATATCCAAGTGATCAAGTTGCCACTCAACAACATTGTCAATTTTGGATGATTCAAGAAAGATTACAACTCTAGATACAACAAACTTTTTATTGACTTCATCATAGAGACGGTATGCTTTGGAGGTGTTTGAATACCCCAGGAAGATACACTTACAACTTATTGCACCAAGTTTGTTTCTATGTACCTTTGGTATCAAGGCATAACAGGTGGAACCAAAGACCATGAGATGCTTTAGCGAAGGAACGTGCCCATACCACATTTCATAGGGAGTCTTGTTTCTAATAGCATTAGATGGACATCTATTCTTTATATATACATCACATAGAACTGCATCAGCCCAAAACATCAATTTTACATTTTTGAAAAATGTCATGGAGCGCGCCATATTTAAGATTGTCCTATTCATTCTTTCAACTACACAATTTTGTTGGGGATTATAAGGCACAATTGTTTGATGTTTGATCCCATGTTGGCGAAGATAGTTTTGAAATTCATTTGAAGTATATTCTTTTCCATTATCAGTGCAAATAGAGCCAATATGAGATTATGCATCATTTTCAATCCATGTATGAAAGTTCTTGAATGTTTGAAAAGCATCAGATTTGTTCTTCAATAAATAAACCCAACACATTCTATTGTTGTCATCAATAAATGTCATCATATGTTTATTTCCATTTACAGAAGGAACAGGCATTGGACCACAAAAATCTGAATGAATGAGTTCAAGTTTTCTATGTGCTCTTGAATGTGAATCATGAAAACACTGTTTGCGATGCTTTTCTAGAATACAAGCATTGCATTGCTTGAGTTTCCTAGGAATTCTAGGCAAACTAGCAACACCATTTTTCTTCAATGAGCGGAGGTTGTCATAGTTCAAATGTCCAAATCTAGCATGCCATAATAAACTTGATGGAAGTGTACCTTCTTCGTAATGAGAGTTGTATGAGAAATGTTGTGCACAAGCAGAGGTACCTTGCAGCTTAAGAAGTCTTTCTTCTTCTATCACCCTCATGACAAGTGAATGGTCAGATGCTTTTCTCACCTCAAGCTTGCCATCAAACATATAAATGGAGTGACCTGTTGGTGGATGTGGACCAAGGACATCAAGTTTCTCTTCAGCAGTGGGAGATATAAAACATGATGTAGAAGAAAGTCTGGAAGACCAGGAAATTTGAGCCTGATTGTACGAAGCCCTGATGGTTTGAGTTTTGATTGGTCTGCAAAGTACAATGCTCCATAAACATTGTTAGTAAGTTCTTCAAGAAAATCTTTTCTATGAGTCATGTGGCAAGTTGCTCCTGAATCAAGCAACCAATCATTTTTCCAAGAAGCAAGTGAAGCATTAAATAAGTCTTCATTTACTCCAATATTACATTGTGCCACAACATAATGAGCAGATTCAGGTGATTTACCTTTGTCTATGTCATTAGTTTTACCTTTGGGTTGGTTTCTTTGCTGCTCAATTTTGTCCCAAGGTAACTTGCATGTGGAGGCATCATGTGATCCATTTCTTTTGCAGCGTATGCAATGCAAATCTGCCTTTTCTCCTTGAGAGTGTCTGCCCCCTGCCTTTGAAATATCTTCCTCTTCCTCTTCGACCACCTCTTCCTCTGGAAGAATCTTGGGCAAGACTCTTTTCTTTATGAGCAAGGCACACAACCTCTTCAGAAGATTTAGGGGTTGTCTTCTTTCCAAAAGCTTTCTCTCTTTCAACAAATTTTATCACAAGAGAGTCAAAGATAATATCTTTGAGATTTCCATTTGCTTGCAATGACTCAAGATAATTGGAGTAAGTAGGATAAAGTGCCTTGAGAAAAGCGATAAGAGGAATATCCAATTCAACCTTAGTGGTTATGATATCATGCATTATAGATTTTACTTCTGATGCAAGAGCAAGAACATCATTATTTTGTAATTCAAAAGTGACGAGTTTAATCATGAGTTGAACAACTTCAAGTGCAGAATGTGAGTCATAGAGTTCTTTCAGCTTTTGTAAGGCTTCGAAAGCAGTTGAAAATGGCGAAATATGGTGACTCACCTCTTCGCTTACAGATGTTGCAATTAATGCATAGGCTTTGTTGTTCTTATTTTCCCAAATGGTGAACTCTTTGTCTGAGGTAGATTATTCTGGCTCTTTGTCTCCGTCTCCAACACACACTCCTTTCCACAACTCATTGAAAATGAGGGTGTGTTTTATCATTCGGGACCACTCAGGATAGTTCTCCTTGCCAGTGAGAACTATTCCCACAATAGATATGATTGAATGCATTGTAAAATCAGTTTATTGTAAAAAATACTTCTGGCAATTCACTGTAAAAAAAATAAATTGTACTTCTAGTGGCAAACTCTGTTTAACTTTTGAGAAAAAAAATGAGGGATAATATATCAGAGTTATTAACTGGGGGAGGGGTTATTTGGTGGAGGGAGTATTCAAACAACAGTGTATTAAAACAACAGTGTATATTAAAACCAATGGTCTTAAATATGAACAACATATGGCATATGGCAGCGTGGTATGACCAGTATGGATAGAATAGGCAGCGATATGTATTAAAATGAATAGCATATAGCATATAGCAGCGCGATATTACCAGTATGGATAGAATAGGCAAAACACATGTATTAAAATGAAAAACATATACCATGTAGATTGGCAAGGCTCACAGGCAATTATCCTTGAAGATCCATCTAGACAAGAACAACATCATGATTATTAATATTCTACGGAGTATTGCTGTCACAAAATCACGCATATGGCAACATTCAACGTTGCAGAGCCGATACCATGAGCTTCTGCCTCACAATATCCATTCCTTGCTGTTGCGTTGTTCCCTCAATTCTTTCTGTAACGAGGGAAACAAGAAAGCGCAAGCAAATCAAGTATAGTGCATTCCTTCTGCCCCGCACGACTAGTGTAAATGTTGGGAAAAGGCGCCTGTGGAACCGACTTGAACACGTTTGGTGCAAGACTTGCAAAGCCAACTTCTGCTCCGGCTGAGAAGACCAATCAACTTTGATCTTGCGTACTTTGAAATGGGGTGCAGAGCCGTGATCTGTGTATCTCTATTATTATTAGTGGAAGTGGGAGAATTGGCAAAGGCGGATGATACTAATAGCGTATTCAGTTCATGTGCGGATACACTGGTACAGAAGAAAGATGGATTCACATTTGGCATAACATTCATGCCCAGGCAATCATTCTGCTTGAATAACCACCTAGTAGTATTCAATGAGATACCACTGAGTGGGCTGACTGTTCAGAGGGAATATAAAACACATATGATAGTGGGTTCAAGAATGTAGGTGCAGGCCTCAGGAGCATGGCAGAGGTGTGAGTTTTGCAAAATAGGCAGGAAACTGACACTAGGAGTTACACAAAAGCTAATTTCGGGAGCTAGCTCTGATACCATGTCAGAGCGAGCAGTAACTCCTCAAAATCAATTTTTTCCTATTCATTCAGGTTGGTCTTTATTATATACATGAGGGAGAGACTGTTCACTTCATTTCCCGATGACTATTCATGTTTCTTATTATTTATTTACATCAGTTACACTTATTCACCCAATCCTGATGATTAGGTGTCAACAAATTTATGATATTAATTTACATTTATTATCTTGGGTTTAAAATACTAATTCCTTGGATTCAATAGTATTCCCTTGGTTTATAAACCTAACAGTAAAATTTTGCCGCAATTTGAAATTTAATTTGTAGAATAATTCGGAATTCCATTTATTCAAATCCATTATTATTTTCTGTGTCAAACTATTATTGCAATTTGCAATTTTTTTGGGTGCTTTAGGTGGTGCCCATGAAATCTGCGCTAATCCATTAATTTTTATGTAACTTAATTAGAAAATTAATAAAAAACAATTAAACAAAAATTCTTATTTTTCAACACCAAAAAAATTCATTTCAATAAATACTAACCCATTAAAATTCTAAGTTAAATTCTAAGACGAGAAAGGCGACATTATACATAATCCAGATGGCACAGTGATTAGTAATATGATTGGCGCTCTAACATCAATGATTTAGGAGCATTGGTGTGGAAGTGAAACAGAGATTTCCAACAAACATGAAGTCATACTCATGAACCTCAAATGCCATAAAATGTCGCAGTATGATGACTTCCATCGTGATTGGATGCAAAGAATTTACGAGGTAAAGGACTCAAAGAACCTGTTGTGGAAACAGGTATATCTTGCTGCTCTACCTTCAAAATTCGTTGATTATATCAGATTGCAGGAAATTTTTCAGTTGCCATTTGAATCCTACACATGGGGTGAAATTTACTCACATATTACAAAGACACTGGTGAGTCTTTGTACGAGCTCAAAGGTGAATAAATATTTAGAAAAATTATCCAGGTTGCCAGATAGAAAGTCCATCTGCAGCAGATATGGACTTGCAGTAGATGATCCTCTAGTCAACAAAAGGAAGACTAAGAAAAGAGCTAAAAGAGAATTCAGGGAGATCTTCTACAAAAACAAGAAAAATTATCCAAAGGACAAAAGAAGAAAATATCCCACAAGAGATAGAAGTCAGAAGCATAGAAAGAAGGGATATTACAGGTATGTGCCAAATACTCATTATTACAACCCCTTTGACATACATCTGCATTCAGCTAAGCAAGAAAAATGGAACAAAATCACTTGATGGTTATGTGGGCAGAATGGGCATACTGCCTCAAGGTGCCCGCAAGGGGAGGAATCAAAGCTTAACAGAGGGAAGAAGACTGTTGTCTATGCTCAAAAGGCCAAACAAGTCAAAAAAGAGCATAGAGGCCCTATTATTTGCCTTAAATGTGGATCTGCGACTCATGTCGCTGAATGGTGCCCCAATTTCACAATCAGAGATACAACACAACAACACCAGCTTGAAGAAACTTCTCTTGATTCTTTTAGCTCTACAGAAGAAGAATTTCAAGCAAACATGGGCCAATACTCTGAATCAGGTTCATCAAAATGCTCATGCTCTGATTCTAATGAATGTGCTTGCCATGCCATGTATGAAGATGATTCTGATGATTTTAGCAGCTCGAGTAAAGAAGAAAAAAAAAAAGCCTCCTAAAGAAAAGGTGCTAATGGCATCCACTGATGAAGAAGCAGAATTAAAAATTCTGTCTCAAATCAGAGCGATGGAGGAGGGCGATATGAAGAACAGACTGATAGAAGCTTTCACAGACCAATTGAAAACTAAAGCTTCTAAGGAATCCGGGAAAAAACCATTGTTTGTTGATGCATCCTATGAGCGCAATACAAAATCTTTTCAAATGCATCACCAAAAACCAGGGAGAGTAAGGTCACTTACTCTTGGTGAAGTAAGCGGAGAAATCCACCACATCAAATCTGAGATCTCTACAATCAAAGCTCAGATTGCAGAACTGCAGAAAGGCAAACAAATTACGACTAGCCAGAAATATGAAGAAGAAGAAGAAGATGAGGATGATTCTTGGAACCTAGCTGCACATGCGCAAGAGGTCCAAATTGCTGAAGGTATGCAAGATCCAAATTTTGGATTTAAGGACATAAGATTATTTACTATTACCTATCAGCAGCACCATGTTAAGGTAAATATCTGTATTCAAGGAAATTTTTTTCAAATGACTGCATTATTAGACTCAGGTGCAGATATTAATATCCTTAATATGAAGTTTGTTGTTGTAGATATTCCTGTTGATTGTATTCTAGGAAATATATTTCTTGCTGCAGTTGAACCACATGGTTCAGCTAGGTTGAAAGGAGGAAGATTTGGTTACTTTATCTTCGTCCCCGCATCAAAAGGCAAAAAGAAGAAGATTATACTACCTTATGTTTCCAGTCCAAGAGTCTCTACTATGGTACAGGCAATGCAGAAGTTAGATAAGGCAGAATCCTTAGTAACAGACCTCAAAGATCTCAAGAGTAAACTAAGGATTGAAGAACAGCTAAAGCTGCCTCAGGTAAAAAGCAGAATTCAAGATTTGAAGCAATAGCTAGAAGAAAAATGTTGTTCAAAAGAGCCGAATGCTTTTTGGCATCGAAAACAACATACTATCAGGCTGCCATATAAAGAAGGATTTGCAGGAAAACCCTGCAAGAGTAGAGCAATCCCTATGAGCAAAGAATATAGGGATCTCCAGAAAGAGATCCAGCAACTGCTTGACAGGAGACTAATAAGAGAATCAAATAGCCCATGGAATTGTTATGGATTTTATGTAAACAAAAGGGCAGAGCAGATCAGGGGTATCCCAAGGCTTGTCATCACTTATAAACCTCTTAATTTAGTTCTTGTAGATGACACCTATCCAATTCCACACAAATGAGACTTGATCGGAAGAATTGCAGGTGCAAAAATATTTTCAAAGTATGATTTAAAAGCAGGATTTTGGCAGGTGGCTATAGAAGAATCAAATAAGTTTAAGACTACCTTCAACATTCCCGCAGGACACTATGAATGGAATGTCATGCCATTTGAGCTCAAAAATGCCCCCTCAAAATTCCAGAAAGTGATGGATGACATTTTCAAGCCTTATTTTGATTAGTTGATTGTATATATCGATGATGTTTTGATTTTTTCTAAAAGTATAGATAAACACTTTAAGCATGTAAATATATAAACATTTTTGAAAATGCTTTAATAAAAAAATAAAATATAGTTAACTTTCATATAATAATAAAGAACAAAAGGGTTAGACAAAAAAAACCATTACGTAATAATATCAACCAATTGAGTGATCGAACGCTACAGGGCTGGTTCCCTTTTAATGGATAAATAGGCCACCTAAATTGTTACAAAATCATTGGCTCTCCGATGAGAACGTGGAATCTTTTGGAGGAAAACATTAGAAATGAGATTTTGGTTAAAGCTGCAGCAGACGTTAAAATGAGAAAGTGAAATCGGGCCATATAGTATTATTACATTCATTGAGGATCATATATTTTATTTTAGTTGCTTCACGTGGAGGAGCGAATCTTTCTTTGCACGGGGGTTGGACTTTGTCTTCAAATAACAATTAAACAATTATTTTTTATTTTTAAACACTTAAAAAATTCATTTCAATAATCCTAATCCATTAAAAATCCTAAGTTAAAATACTTAATTTACTTTAAAAAAATTAAAAAATCCAAAAAAATTTAACCTCCATATAATAATTAATAAAATAATAAGGAACAAAAGGGTTAGAAAAAAAAAAAAAAACCATGGCGTATATATTAAGAAATCGAGTGATCGAACGCTACCCCATTTATGGATTAACGGCCCACCTAAATTGTTACAAAATCATTGGCTTTCCGATGAGAAAGTGAAATATTTTGGACGAAAACATTAGAAATGAGACTTTGCTTAAACCTGCAACCGGCAGTAAAATGAGAAAGTGAAAACGTTTGGCCCACATAGCGTTATCACATTCATTGAGGATCATATATTTTATTTTAGTTGCTTCACGTGGACGAACGAATCTTTCTTTGCACGGGGTTCGACTTTGGCTTCAATTCTCACTCAAACTGGCTGTGGTTATTACTTTCTTGATTATAAATATCTTTATGATATAATATGAATGGAAGGCATTCTATGTGTAAATATATAAGTTTTTATATGGGAATTGTTTTTGGAATGATATTTTTTTAATTTCTTTTGGTTTATTAATTTATGTGATGTTCGGGATTGATTTTTTTTTTAAATAAATAATTATTTAGGAGTATGTAAGTTAAATTATCGAGAGATTACATTTATTTTATGTTATATTAGTTTTTTATGTAGTTGGAATTTTTATACTTATTGGTTTTAAATCAATAACTTCCTATAAAGAGTGATTTAATATAAAACCAATAACTTTTCTATAAGAGTGATTTAACGAAGTATTTTGTTGTACACTTTTTATAATGGATGGATTTTTGTTTTTAGCGTTGAAAAATGGAAGGAAGAAATATATATTCAAAAACTGTGCAGTTCATAGTTGATTTTGGAGATTGTTTTTGGCACAACATTCTACACATTTATTATTAATCATTGAGAATAAATAATTTATATGCAAGAAGGAAAGTTAAAACAACCACATAAAATATAGGAACTAATTTCTAATTAAGTTTCACACGTAATTAATAAACAAATTCTCTCCAATAATATATTCTCCATTAAATTCAAGAGCTAGTAATATATTCTCCATTAATTTCAAGAGCTAGTTTTTCCATAAACTAGCCTTTGACTAAGAAATGTAGATCTAGGGACACTTAAGCTATTAAAATCACCTAAGGATCCCACATGGTCTGACCACACTACTCATTAACATGGTTAGATTTTTTATATCTATATAGTTTTGAACAAAAACTTTTCACACAAGCGGTGCATTAATAAAACACTTTATTATCAATTATTTTACATTTTGATGGTGAATTTTTTACAATTATATATTTTATATATTAGTTTATTTTTAATTAAATGAGAGAATTTAAATTAATATAAAATATCCCGGATCCGAGTGATCCTCCCACCATAAATGGCATTCATGCAGCATTACCACCCCTCGTACTGCCACCTGCTCCGTAGCGTGGAGCCCCAGGTCTCGTCTGGAGGAGGGAGGAATGTTTTTATGGCCGTCGGCCGGAGCAGGACGACGCCATTAATGAAGGCCGAAGCCCGACGCAGCCTGTTGTTGTATATGTACATGGAGTCTCCCGGTGATTTCTCCACTTCGTCGGTTCAGGATTATGGTGTTCAGTTTGTTCTGAGGACTGAATGCGAAGGTGAGAGGGCGTCTAGTTTCAGAGGGGAAATTCGAGCCTGTTCAGGCTCGAATCTGCAACACCTCCATTCTACCTGTGTGCTGCGCACTAGAAACCCTTCGGTGGCCTGGGGTAAGTGGTTTTTTCGCTGTCACATAAGTTACATTTGCTCTGTCTCTCGGTTCTGTGCTTCTTCCGTGTTTTGCTCTGCTTTTCAGTTCGGTTCTGTGCCTTCGGTTCATCTGAGGCATTATTCTGGGTTTAGTATTGGCTCTGTTGAGTTTTCGGTGATGGTCAGCATTATGAAGCGACCAGGGAAACGCACCCGCTCGGGTGAACGACCTGGCAGCAGCAAGCGTCCCTCCGCTCGCCCTCAACACAACCCGCTGCTCACAACTATCAATCTCACATCCTCCCCTGAGGATCCTCCTCCCAGCAATCCCTCTCACCATCTGACTCCAAACAGTGCCTTTCAATCCACTCATTTTAAATTCCAAAGTAATTTGAACCGCCCTCTGATTTCAGCCCAAATTATCGTCCTCATGTCTGAAGAAGTTAACCAGGTACCCCCTATTTCTTGCATTAACCCCAATTCCTCTCACAGTAGTGAGCGCTCCTCTGCCAAGAATGCCATGGATGTTAAAAGGGAGGCTGGACCGGTTATCCAAGTCGATTCGCCACCCTTAATCCCTCCCCTGGTTGACTGTGTTAATTTTGCAATGGACCCCGAGGCTGGTACCACCGACAAGATGCAGGAGGGCAACGTGTTGGGTGACAAAGAATTGCTCAGTCAGGACGACGCGTGTCTGCAAGCTGAGGAGACACAGGGGGACAAGGGAAAATGAACAATTGGCACTTTGGGTCGCTCTTTTTAGCTCTCTGGTGGATGCTCCGGAAGCATTGCCCAGTTTTGGGTCTCTCCTCGCCGTGGCGTATGTTCGGTTCTTGGACCCGGGTTCTCAGCTCTGTTTCTGTGCTTATCTTCTGTTCTATCTCTCTCGGCATGTTTGTAAAGCCAACATAATTCGCTGTATGTTTTTTGAGTCTCCCCGGTTTCTACAGTAATGGGGCAGTTTTGTAATGTACAAGGCTTGCGGGCTCCTGCCCTTGCAGCCGCCACCTCATGTAAAAATATTTTGTTTACCAGTTAATAGAAATAGATGTTACAAAGAAAAAAAAAATATAAAATAAATTATAGATTATAAATCTATTTAAATTAATAAACCTTATAAAGAAGTTGATATTTGTAAATCTCTAAAATAAAAGCTTTGAAAAATTAAATGGGAATAATATTATTAATGAATATTGGAAAGTATATTTAGTTTTGTCACAAATTTTAAAGGTGTGAAATTTTGATTTTGGAAAAAGAGGGGAAGTCTTATTTTTCTACTTTAGTAATTTTTAGCTATAAAATTTAGAGTTGTAATATTTTTAATAAAATTATGAGGAAAATTTTGGAAGTTTATTTATTTCTTTTATTCATTTTTTTGTTTAAAAATTATAAGGGGATTGATAACATGCATAATACATTTACATGTTATATAGAAATTTATTTCTGTTAGGTGAAAATTAATCATATATCTTACTATTTTTCCTTTTCTCTTTTTTTTATAATGCATATCATCATTTTTAGAGGACATTTAAATTTTCAAGATTTGTATATAGTATCAATTTCTTATTGAAATAAGAATTCTAAGATTTATAAACTATATCCATTCTTTTTAGGGAGGTTTCATTTATCACTATCATTTTTTTCAGTAAAATTAAAAACATTCTCCATCAACAGAATCCTTGAAGGGCCAACATGAAATCCATGGAAAGCTAGCATAACAACACTAAATTGACCCATAGGGTACAAAAAAACCAGAGGGCCAACATGAAATCCATGGAAATCCACCATAACAACACTAAATTGACCCATAGGGGTACAAAAAAACCAACATAGCCGGATAGATAAACATCCACATAAAAAAAGAAAAAGAAAAAAATTAAAAATAAAAAATAAAAAATGTGCAGGGAACAAGCTGCCCTGATAGCAACAACATCAATCCCAGGAAAGGGGGGCAAGAAGAAAAGTTGCAAAGCCATGAGAAAACCTAGTGGAAACCCCTAAACCAACATGCATGAGCAGCAAGGCGGCGTTAAGCATAAACCCCAGGCAATAAAGAGCGGGCCACAACACCCAAGAAGAAGTCAACAATGACTACAAAACACTGGCAAGATGCAACACTAGAACAAGGCTCAAATAGCAACAATGTGAAGGTTAGATGACAACAAACCCAAGAAAATCCCTAGCACCAAAGTGGAGGAGATGAAACCAATAGCGAAACAAACAACAAACACCCCGCACAGAAAGATCACCTGCAAAAAACAACAACCCCCACCACAATTGTGGGAAAAAATCCCGACCTCAAAGATAAAGAGGCACGAACCAAGGGTCGAGGTGACTAGGGTTCTAGCCACCCTGTGTCGGCTTCCTCAACTCCCCAACAATATTCTTAGAAGTTAGAACAATAACGAGTATTTCCCCACATTTATAACTATCACTTTAAAGTGGGAAGTTCCATTTTTCTTGTATTATTCTCTATTTTATGAGAAAAAAATTGATCCCTCAATTGAAACTTTTTCTTTGCCTTTCTTCAAAAGTATTATTTGTTAATTTTTTGAATTTTAATTATCTTCATGAGCAAAGTAGCTTGCTCACAAGATTGTTAATATTTTTAGTTTTTTTCTTTCTTTCTTTTTCTTTTTGAATGAATTTGTATTTGGAAACAAGAATAACTAATATATCATATTTGTTGGCATATTCAATATTGAAAAGTTGCTCTCATAATTTAAAACATGATATTATCTAAATTTTTCCCTTGTAATTTCATCTAATTCAATAAACCTAATCAATGTCTACACATATTCTAATATATGTTAAAAAATTCAACTTAATTTACTTAAGATCTATGCTTAAATAATTTTCTATAATATTACCAATTTCATACTAAAATATAATCAATCAAACTAAGAAAACAACCCTTAGCATTTAGATAGATTACTTTAAAATATGTATAATGCATCATATTCAATATATCTTTTAAATATATCTTTTAAAGCCAAGACTTTTATTTAAAAATATACTAATAAAAAATAATTAAAAATTGAATAATGATAGACAATGTATTAATTAAAAAAAGTTATAATAATAAAGGAAAGAACATTCAAAGATATAAATATTATTATTGAGAAATTGAATAATGATAAACGTTGTATTAATTAAAGAAGATGTAATAATAAAAGAAGATACATTCATAGATACAAATATTAATATACTATATATATATATATATAAATATATATATATTAAATTTGTCTGCTTCTATTATTATACAAAAAGATTACAACGAGGCCGACCTCAAAAATCTCTCCATACTGACTATGGATTTATCAGTGCTTTTACATTGGAGGGAGAAACTTCCCTTTGAATCTGACTTGACCAACAAATAACCGACATACTATTGATAACTGACCGACAGACTATTGGTAGCTGACTAATCCCGTATGTACCAAAAACTACCCAGAAATTAATACAAACATAGGTAGAACAGCAAGCATGGTTGGAATTGGAGACAGACTTTAACCTGAACATAGCTAAGCCATACCATAACCTTATCAAAAACCTCCAAGCAAAGAAGGCGGAGACCTGAATCCAGCGAGCATACATCAGTGAGCAACGGAGGCGACCACCTGTTACCTTGGCTGGACCAAAAAGACGCGAAGGCGAGCTCATACGTCCACAAAGGTAGAAGGTTGCTCCTCGAAGATCCTGCATCCATACTGGTCTGAAGCGCTAGAGTCTAAATGTGGAACAACATCTTTAATTGGCTCGCTTGGACCTGCAACCGCACCAGAGGTCTCCGCAGGCTGAATTCCTTTACAATGAACATGAGATGGTTGCCTAAGCTCCGAAGAGGCTCCGAGTGGAGCTGAATTGTCGTACTTTTCAATCTTGACGGACACAATATAGGTGGAATTGTCCAGGGAACAAGAGATGCGAAAGCGGGTGGAGGGATGAGTGCTGTGCGCATAGGCCGCTGCACGAGCCCTCCCTCTGCCTCTTCCCCCGCCTCTCCTTGTAACGGGGGATTCAATTTCTTCAAAGGAGGAGTCCGTGGTATTGGAGGAGCGCTGTTGGACAACCCTCCCTCTGGAACCACCCCGAGACCCTCCCCTTCTGCTAATGAGACGGAGCCGTTCACGCGGCATTCTGAAATCCCAGGTGAGGTGACGCTGGAGCAAGGAAAGCACCGAGAGCGGAGTCTCAATGAGCCAAAAGGGCGCAGAGAGCCGAGGCACACTGAGCCAAGAAGGGACAGCGAACAGAGGCACAGTGAGTAAAGGCACCGAGAGCCACAGAGGAGAGGCTATAGAAGCACAGAGGGGCGTAGTGAGTGAGGGCACAGAGAGCCACCAAGGGATGTCAATAGAAGCACCGAGGGGCGTGGAGATGAAACTCAGGTAGTGACCACGATAGAAGGGAGAGCTAAAGCTGGTAAACCTGTGACAGAGGACACGACTCCCAGAGGCAGAGACCGAGACCTTCTGTGCTGAGGGCCGAGGCCGAGTCCCCTGAGACCACTGCCAAGTCCTGTGAACAAGCAGCGACCAAGACAATCGATGCAGCGGAAGCTGAGACTTTGAATGAGACAGAACCAGCGGAGGCTGGCTCTTATAATGGCACATTGTGGCGCCCAAAGCAATAACCAGAACACAGCAGAAGGTCTGCAACCAAATCGCCGGAGAAACGAGTCGCGTGAGCTCCATTATGCTGCAGACGGCGAACTGCAGCAAATATTTAATAGCTGCATTCAATATAAACTTACGAGGATGGCATGCCCGCCGATTAACCTTACAAGTGGCAGGTCTGAGCTGCCACTTGCCCAGTGGGAATGTCGCCATTATACCGTTCACCTTATTTATCACCCGCAGCCAGGTACTATTAGTAAATATATTATCATAAGTTTAAAGTAAAAATATGAAATAATAAAATAAATAAAAATTAAAAAATAAAATAAAAAAATTCCAAATTAAAAAAAATGAAAAGTCTTGTTTTATGATTAAAACTTTATAAATTATAATTTATAAAATAAAGAAAATTTGAGATTTCTATTTTTAATTATTATTAAATATAAAAATAAACCTAATAAATAAAAAAATTACTTATTATAAATATAATAAATCAAATCAATAAATAATAATAAAATATAAAATAATTGAAACTAATATTATAAATGTAAATATAAATTTATTTATAATATAAACAACACAAAAATTCGAAAACCTCGTGTGCTCTATAGTATAACGATAATAAAGAAAACGCCAAATTAATAGTTGATACCAGTAAAATGTAATAATCCAAAATAATAATCTAAATATAAAATAAATTATTTTATAACCTAAACCATAAAAAAATTCCAAACCTCGTGTGTTCTAGTGCGAAGAAACAATAAAATGAGAAAAAGTATTACACGAGAAGACAAATTATTTTATATTCTGATTCATCAATTAGAAATGGAAAACCTTAATATACCTGCGATACGAGGAAATCAAACCAATAAAAAAATAATTATAATAAAAAAATAAAGAAAAGACAAATTAATTTACATTGTGATTAGTCAATTAGAAAATTGAAAACCTAACTGGGAGGAAATAAAAAACAAATTAATTAATTTAATTTATAATATATTTATATTGATATATATATAAACTAAATTCCTCCCAATAAAACTAAACATTAAAATAAGAAATGAAGTATAAATACTTAAATTAAGATGAAAAAAAACAAAGAGTGGCGTGGCGTAAAAGCAATACAAGGGGAATCAAAATCTTATGAAATATGGCAAAATCATGATAATAAAAGGAGCATACAAGTGGCAAAATCATGATAATAAAAGGAGCATACAAGTCAAATGAGTTTGAGGTAATATGAATTTTTAATATATTAGAGATATATAGTGTTAAATTATTTTTGTTTGGTTAAGAGTTAATTTTTTTGGATGTAAGGAAATAAGTTCAAAATCTAGTGGCATGTAGTAGGAGTGAAAGCCTATCCCTTAAGAATCACCAATAAGTTATTTGTAGTTTTTTTTATTTTTTGTAGTTTTCCTTGAATAAGAGTGATTTGTCAGCGTGCATTCGTCAACAAAACTCAAAAATGAATGTCCTCATTACTAATTTGACAACTAAATTATGACACATTTTCTCACCATAAAAATAATTAAACTATCCAACCCATTTAAAAAAAACAACTGAAACTAAATAAGATGGGAGATTCAATCTCCCCTCCACCATTCAAGTCAATATCAACCAAGCTAATTCACAAGCTCTCCAAGTCTCTCGAGAGCCGCAGCCCCAAAAGCAAGTAGGGGTCCTAAGTACAGAACTCGTTAGAAAACATAATAGAGATAGCCGGAATGCGTAGTCCACACATTAGAGAAGATCACAAATTAAAAGAGCAGATATTTTTGAACACGAATACTTCCAACCTTCCCACAAAAGCGCGTGGCCAGTGTTTCACCTTCACTTCAACGAATGATTAGTTAGTTTTCCATTTTTTTTTTAAATTTAAAATGAATGATAGGCCAGTGTTCTCGTGAATCTCGCGTCGTAGCACGCTTATAAAAGGCGCAAGCCCTCTCTTTCTGTCTTCAAATTTCTAGTGTATGATCAACCGTTAATTACCCTCTAAATTCTCGTTTGCAGTCGTCTGGTGTTACGCTTCCCCTGTTTCGGAAGGCCCAGAGATTCGAAACCTG
This sequence comes from Pinus taeda, assembly GCA_000404065.3. Taxonomy (NCBI): domain Eukaryota; kingdom Viridiplantae; phylum Streptophyta; class Pinopsida; order Pinales; family Pinaceae; genus Pinus; species Pinus taeda. The sequence goes on along the minus strand of APFE030099231.1, from coordinate 113,816 downwards.
GGGCAAAGCTGCGCGTCGTAGGGACGCTTCTTGCTGTTCTGTTCGGGAGGTCATCTTGCCGTTCTGTTCTTGTTTTGGTTCAGGCGTTTGTTCCTTGAGTTGGAAGAGATCTTGGTATTGTAAAGCAAGGTTTCTTTGGTCTGGTCAGAGGTTCTATTCCTCAAAGCATTTCCATTCCTCAAAGCATTTTTTTCCCGGAAGAATTAAAGAATGAGGCAGCCCGTAGCACTCCTTTGTGCTGTTGCAGCGTCCGCGTCTGCAGCGTTCAATGCTCTCAATGACAACGAGATCCGAGTCACGGCATCGTCTCCTGCGGTTAGTCAATACTTCATTCCAACGCTAGATTTTTTGGATCCGTTTTTATTTCTTTCTTTGCTTCTTTACGACGCTGTTTGAACCAGGGCCAATTTAAATATTAGAGAGAAGCTTCAGATTTTGTCTTGAATTTAGAGGTTTTCTGGTGTTATTTAGAGGCCGAATCGATGAACGATGACATGGCCTTCTCTCAGAATTCGAATTTTAAGAGGGCTGAAGAGGCGTTCGCGCCGAAGTTCAATGGACTGCGATTTATCGAAACTCTGGTTACTGCTCACAGATAGGGAGCGAATACTGATCTATTGAAACCAGAAAATGTTTCTTCCCATTCTCCTGCGGAACTTATGGCGATTATTATTTTACCTTCTAAATTTACAAATTCCTCTTCAATGCCGCTGGACTTTGGTGGATTTTCAATTAGACATGTTTCTAAATCTAGATAGCTAAGATATTTTTCTACGTCGCTGAGCAGAATAGAAGATGTGTGATATTTGTACCGTATTACTCTTTTTTGCAGTAATTCTGAGCAGTATCGCCATGTGCGCTATTTTTTGCCAGGAAGGCGTTAAGGAGTCCCATAAAATTTTACTAGCGTCTGAAATTTAATGTTAAATATAAAGCCGTGGGGTACTTCGAAGTTCCATGTGTTCTGCTTCATTATTACTCCTTTTTTTATTATGTGGCAAACAATTATTGCTATTCGAGAATGTTAAATATAAAACAGTGGGGGTAATTCGAAGTTCCATGTGCTCCGCTTTATATCACTCTCTTTTAATTAAGTGGCCTGAAATTTAATGTTAAATATAAAGCCGTGGGGTATTTCGAAGTTCCATGTCTTCTGCTTCATTATTACTCTTTGTTTATTATATCGCAAACAATTATTGCTATTGGAGAATGTTAAATATAAAACCGGGGTACTTCGAAGCTCCATGTGCTCTGTTTTATTATCACTCTTTTTTTAAGTGGCCAACGGTTTCGTTTAGTGGAATAGTTTTTAATTGGGATTTTTTTTGGAATTTTTGGTAAGAATATGGTGAAAACATTTGTGGCTAAATCTTGATTTGTATTGTTTAAATTTGTAATTTGATTGTATATATAAATTCAACATTTTTTAAAAAACCTCCCTTAAAATTATTTAGTTTCTTTTCTTTTGTGTGCTTGAAATGGTGCACCACTGTAAATCTTCATTCCAATATTCATATATACTAGCACTCTTGATATAGGGAAATAGGTGTATATGAAATATATTTACAACCACATTTAATAATGAAGTTGATATACACAAATAAACTTATATCTATCACACCAATAATTATTAAATGTATAATATTAACTTGTTTTCTAAAAATTGCCCATTTATAATTATTAGTAATTTTATAAATAATAACCACCCTATATAATTATTATATTAGTATATAAAAATTATATTTAAAACTATAATATAAAATTTAATTCTCAAATATCTAAAAAATTAATAAATATTATAAAAAATTATACTATATTAATTATATAATAATAATAATTAATATTTATATTTACATTTATATGTATTAACATTATATAATAAATATTAATAAATATATTATAGTATAACAATAATAAGTATAATAATATAATATAATAATAATATATAATTATATTTACAATTTATATTGTATTAAACATTATAATAATATATTTTTATTATTAATATATATTATAGTTATTAACAATAATAAGTATATATGGTATAAGTTTACATTGAAATAGAATATAATTATTAATAAATAAATGGAAAATATATATAATAATATCAATAATTAATAAATATTAATTTATAATATTAATTTATATTTATTACCTTGGGTTGTAAATATTAATTCTTTGGGTTTAATATTATTCTATTGGTTTATAATCCCTTGAAGTTTTAGTATTGATTCTTTGAGTTTTTAGTATGAATAATATTATATCTTAGGAATATGAACCCTTAGATTAATAAATCCAACTGGTTGATATTATAAATCTAAGAAAATAATGAACCAAAGGGAATACTATTAAGTCCATGGGATTAATATTATAAACCCTAGGAATATGAACCCTTAGATTACACCTTAGGAATATGAACCCTGAGATTAATAAACCCAATGCATTGATCTTACAAACCAAAGGGAATAATAAACACAAGGATTAATACTAAAAACTCTATGGAATATAAAACCAAAGGAATAATATTGAACCTAAGTGAATAATACTATAATGCCTAGGTATATATACCATAAGATAAATACTATAAACCCTAAAATAAACATGGTTGACCATGGTTGATTTTCATATTGAGAATATCTTTGTCACAATGTGACATTGGACCTTGGTTAACCATGACTAATTTTTCTATTGAGAAAATCTTTGCACCGATGTGACATTGGACCATGGTTGACCATGGTCGACCATGAGTATGAACCCCAGGGATTTATATTAATATACCTAGAGCTTATACACCTAAATTTTATAGTATTAATCCCTTGAGTTTATATTCCCTATGGTTTATAGTATTAATCCCTAGGGTTTATAATATTAATCCCATGGGTTTATTATTCCTTTGGGTTTATAATATCAATCCATTAGGTTTATTAATCTAAGGGTTCATATTCCTAGGGTATAATAATATTCATAAAGTCTATAATATTAATCCTAGGATTTAATAGAATTCATGGTCCAACATCACATTTATAATCCCTTGGGTTTTTAGTATGAATAATATTATACGCTAGGAATATGAACCCTTAGATTAATAAACCCAATGGATTGATATTATAAACCCAATGAAATAATAAACCCAAGGGATTAATCCCTGGGAATACGAACACTTAGATTACATGCCAAAAATATAAACAATATTACACCCTAGGAATATGAACCCTTGGATTAATAAACCCAATGAATTGATATTATAAACCCAAGGGATTAATACTATAAACCCTAGGTATATAAATCGTAAGATAAATACTATAAAACCTAAAGTAAACATGGTGGGACATAGTTTACCATGGTTGATTTTCATATTGAGAATATATTTGTCCCAACGTGAAGTTGGACCATGATTTATTTTTCTATTCAGATAATATTTGTCATAATGTGACATTGGACCATGATTGACCATGGTCAATGATGAGAATAAACTCAATGGATTTATATCAAACACTAGGATTAATATTATAAACATTATGAATACTATTATGCCATAGGAATATGAACCATTAGATTGCACCCTAGGAATATGAACCCTTATATTAATAAAGTCAATGTATTTATATTATAAACTAAAGGGAATAATAAACTGAAGGGATTAATACTAAAAACCCTAGGGAATATAAACCCAAGGGAGTAAGGGAATTTCAAGATCTAGAATGGGCAAGGAGTCGGACTGCAACCTGAACGAGAATCAAAGTTGACACTAGGGTTTTTCATTAGGGTTCCATGGCGGGATGTGCAGGGGGGAGTGCCACTCCCTCCTACAGTCAGGTAGTCACAAAAGGAGGCAAGGAAGCAGGAGGGAAGCATTTCAAAAAAACGTCGAAAAAGAGTCCAAAAGCAAGAGGCAAGGAGACAGTTGGAAGAAATAAATCCCAGGATCAGGAAGGGAATCAAGAGGAAACAAGTAAAGAAAAGGAAAAGGGAGATGGCAGTGAAAAAACGACTCCCACAAGAAACAAAGGAGTATGCAAACCCAAATCGAGCATCATTCCCCGAGTCATATTGAGTGACCCAGTGATTCAAGTGCACAGGGACCATATGAAAGAACATGCGATCATCTACAAGTTCATGGGGTTATGGCCAATAGAGAGGGCATTACATATCTGGATTAAGAGCCACTGGAAGCCAAAGGGGGAAATACATTTACATCTGGGTTCTAAGGGCTTCTTCACGGTGGTGTTCGCGAACCTAGAGGACAAAGACAAAGTGTTTGAAGGGGGGCCTTATTTCTATGCCGCGACAGGACTGTACATGCGGCCATGGATGATGAACTTTGTCCTGGAACGTGAAACATTTACATTTGTACCAATTTGGATTAGACTATACTCATTACCTCTGGATTATTGGCTACCAGAATCCTTGAAGACCATAGGCAACAAGCTGGGGTATTTTTTGAAGATATCAAAGGCAACTCTCAAAGGTAAATATATCTCCTTTGCCCGAATATGTGTGGAAATGGATCTATCTGGAGCCCTTCTGGAAGCAATAATTTTAGAGGTATATGATGAAGAATGAGTGCAAACGGTGGACTATGAGCACATACCTTTTAGGTGCCGCAAATGTCATGAACATGGCCATCTATTTAGAGACTGCCCAACAAACAATATGGATGGTAATGGGAGAACCTATCTAGACAAAGATCACGAGGGTTTTACCAAGGTTGGGGCCAAAGGGAAAGGGGGTAAATGACCACACAAGAAAAGCAGTGAAGACAGAAACACAAGACATAATAGTTTCAAAACCCTAGAGGAAGTAGAGGAGAATGTGGAGACAATATAGGACAGAGAAAAGGTATCTAAGGAGCAGGAAACAAAAACTGAAATGGAGGATATCATAGTAAACAAACAGAAGAAGGATGATCTACCAAGTGGCATGGAGATCAGTAAAGATTATGAGATGACTCCAAGTGAGGCAGAAAAAGAGGACCATGAACTACATGAGATTCTAGACAGGGAAAATCTGGATCTAGAACTATTTTTGAAACGAGTCAGGAAAAAAGGAGTGGACTCTTTGCCAAAAGAAGACTATGAGCGAGTTCAATAGCTCTTTCTATGGAGGGAACAATCAAAGGGAACTAGCGTTAAGAGAAACCACGAAAGCCAAGAGTAGAGTGGGGTCAAAATGATGGAGAACTCACAGGTACAATCTCTGAAGAACTCAAGAAGGAAAAGAGGAAGGAAAAGACAGAATGAACTGTTAAACAAATATGGAAAACTATTGATTAACTCAGGTAAGATGAAAGATCTTACCAGCTACTCCTTTACTAACCTTTCTTAATGAAGCTTACATCATGGAATATTAGAGGCTTAGGTAGTAGAAGGAAACAAAGGAATCTGAGTAATAGAATAAAAGAAGAAAAACCAGATATGGTCTTTGTTCAGGAGAGTAAATGTTCAATGGATAAAATAAGAGAAATTAATAATAAATGGCTAATCAAATATGAGTACTTAGAGGTTAAGGCAAATAACTCGGCAGGAGGGATTCTAACGCTGTGGGACCCACATAAATTTGGAATCCTGGAGGTGGAAGCATCTAGGAACCATCAATCTTTGGTGTGTAGTCTTGTAGGTGATAACGAGACTTACATGATAACAAATGTTTATGGACCTCAGCAGCAAATGGACAAACTCAAGCTTCTTACCTCTCTGGAAGACTTGAGAGCAAGACACCCCAACATGCCCTGGATAGTTGCAGGGGATTTCAATATGATAAGATCTCTTTCAGAAAAAAAAGGAGGCAGTAGACAACTAGGCAGAGACTCTGAAGCCTTTCAGGATTTCATAAGGAACATGGGACTAGTAGACACTAAACTATAAATGGAACCTTCACTTGGAACAATAAAAGGGGAGGGGCTTCTCAAGTGGCTTCCAAAATTGATAGATTTATTATTTCTGAGGATATCCTCCTCACTGGAACAGCCATCACCACATCCATTCTGCCCTTTGGAGGTTCGTATCACTGGCTAGTTCAGCTAGAAGCTACTTTCATGGGCACTCCGAGAAAATGCATGGCTCTCTCATCCCAAATTCAATAGTAACATTGACAAATGGTGGAAAGAGGAGTTAAATATTTAGGGTACCAAAATGTATATGCTCCAGCAAAGACTCAAACACATTAAATCTAAACTCAAAGCTTGGAACAGAGAGGAATTTGGAGATATCCTCAAGGCCAGAATAGAAACTGAGCAGAAACTACAGGAAATCAATCAGATCAATATCACAAAGGGCTTCAATGAAGAGAGGCAAAAACTAACTAACTCTCTATAAGAAGAATATGAGGACGATGTCTGCAAGAGGAAATTTTCTGGAGACAGAAATCTAGGATTCAATGGATCAAAGAGGGAGAAAGAAACCCAAAGTTCTTTCACAAATACACTATGGCACATAGGGCACATAATAAAATCACAAAGATTAAGGATTCTCAAGGTATTGAGCTTGTTTCTCACATGGACATGGAATCGAGTCTAGTCCAACACTTCTCCAATATTGCAAAGGAACCACTGGAGGATATATCTAGTTTCATTGATCAATTCACCCAGTATATTCCCAAGTTGGTCACCAGAGAGGACAACCACAATCTTAACAGACTGGTCTCGGAAGAGGAGGTCAGTGAGGTGATTAAGGAAATGCAAAGTGGAAAAGCACTAGGCCCGGATGGTTTCAATGTAGACTTCTTCAAAGCCTGATGGGAAATAGTCAAGCAGGACATCCTCGAAGTTGTGGAACACTCAAGAAAGTCCAAAAAGGTTCTGAAAGCACTGAATGCCTCCTTCATAGCCTTAATCCCCAAGAAGAAAAATGCTATGACTCCGGATGGATTCCGACCCATAGTGTTATGCAATGTGGTGTATAAAATCATCTCCAAAGTGATAGCTAATAGACTCAAGCCCCTGCTACCTCCCCTCATCTTAGAAGAGAAAACAGGCTATGTGGAAGGAAGACAGATTCTCAAGAACATCATCCAAGCACATGAGGTGGTTCACTCTCTCAAATGTAACAAGAAAGCAGGCATGATAATACAGTTGGAATTTGCGAAAGCCTATGGAAAACTTAGCTGGTCTTATATTAGAGCTTTTTTAAAAGCCTATGGCTTTGAGAAAAACTGGATAAGATGGGTTATGGCACTAGTTACTACAACCATCTTCTCCATTCTACTTAATGGAGCTCCTTCAAGTCCCTTCTCACCTTCTAGAGGGCTCAGACAGGGAGATCTGCTCTCACCTTTCCTTATCGTTCTCATGATGGAAGGGCTAGGCAGGGCAATCAAAATGGCAAATGTGGATGGTTGAATTTAGGGTAGCAAACTCACCCTGGATGGAGAGGCTAACACTCATCAACAATTTATGGATGATACCATGTTGTAGGGCATACCCGCAGTTAAGGAAGCAAAAGCAATCAAAAACATACTGAACGACTTTGCTATGGCAGTAGGAACAGAGGTAAACATCAACAAATCAAAAGTTTTTTTCTTTGATACTAATATTGCTATACAAAGAAACATTACCAGGATTCTTGGTTTTGAAAGGGATCAGTTACCGTCCAAATATCTTGGCATTCCCCTCACTGGCAAACCTCTAAGCAAGACAATGTGGGAAGCAACTCTAAATAAACTTCAGGACAATAACAAAAAATGGACGTACAGATCCTTAAACCTAGCAGGGTGACTTGTGCTCACACATGTGGTCCTATATGCCATTCATATTTTCATGTTTGCATCTCTCCCAATGCCTCAAGGCGTTAAGCAAGAAATAAGAAACATACAAAGGGACTTTCTGTGGGGCAAAGGGGAGGAGAAGAAGAAATGGGCTTTAGTAGCTTGGGATAAGCTTTGTAGGCCCAAAAGCCATGGCGGCTTGGGGCTGCATGATCCGGAAACTCTCAGCAAAGTCTCAGGAGCTAAGCTCTGGTGGAGATGGATCAAGGAGTCGAATGCCCCCTGGGCCAGACTTTGGAAACAAAAATATTCCAAGGATTGGCAGGAGAAGGATCACATCAGAATGTCAGGATAGATTAGGGGCTCACACATTTGGAAACTTTCTTGGGAGAATAAAAGCATTGTTCAACAACACCATTTCTAGGAAATCCGAGCTGGGGATTGCACTCGATTTTGGGAGGATAGCTGGAAACAAGAACCCATTTTGAACAGGAATGGCCTAGCAACCCTTAAGAGAGACACTGAGTGCAAAGGTTTGTTAGTGGTAAAAGATTTCTGGAATCAGGAAAGTAAAAATGTTAAATGGAGAAAATGGAAGGACCTAGGGTACAGTGATGAGAGTCCTTTGAGGGCCAAGGCAGATGCTCTTTCCTAGGATTTGGAGCATAGGTAGATTCTGGTTTCATCCTTACTTGACCAACTAAAATGGGGGAAGAACAATGAAGGTAACTTTAACCTCAAAGAAGCAAAACAAGCAGTTATAGGTTTTAATTTTGTAAATACAGAAAAAGTCTGGAAGGAGCTTTGGCAAACTCCTCACTGGATGAAAATCAAGTTATTTATTTGGCTGGTGCATCAAAGAAAGATCCTAACTTGGGAAAACCCTCTAAAGAAAGGCTTCATCGGCCCTTCCAAATGTCACCTTTGTGGCTTACATGAGGAAACAATTGAACACCTTCTCAACCTCTGCCCTTTCTCTGCTAAGATGTGGAACCGGGTGGCGTCAATCTTCAGACAAACAAACAGGGACAGTCTTGGCATATCCAACACTTTGAAAAATTAGAGGAAGAACTTCTTGGAGAATGAGATCATCAACAAAGCATGGATGCTAGCACCAGGCTTTGTCATCTGGAATGTTTGGAAAGAGTGCAATAGGCAGATATTCAATAATCAAGCTAGTGAGCCCCAACACATAATCAATCAAATTCTCAAACAGCTTAAAGAAATAGTTAAAATCCTTTTGAATTCAACTCCCAAGGATCCTCCTCTGCCTCGTGAGGAGAAGATTATACAAAATTTGGGACTACAATCCATCAATCCTCAAGGAATAAGAAAGGAAGTGAGAACAATCAACATAGGGGCCAGTAGTTGGCAGCCCCCTCCACAGGGCTTCTTCAAAGTAAACATTGATGGAGCTTCAAAAGGAAATCTAGGGGTAGCTGACTTTGGGGGTGCTATAAGAGATTATCAGGGGCACACTAAATATATCTTCCATGGCCACTTGGAAAAGGGCACCAATAATATGGCTGAACTTCTAGCATTAGAACAATAATTGGAGATCCTGGTGGAGGCAAATGTACAGAATGCTATCATTGAAGCTAATTCAAAATTGAACATTAGAGTAGCCAAGAAGATTCACAATGGAACTTCGCCAGACAAAGTGTCTAAGCACTGGAAGCTACTGCAGGTGTTTTACCGTATCCACTCTCACTTGCAGACCCTTAAAACAATAAGATTTGTCCATGTCAGAAGAAAGGCAAACATGCTAGCATATCGGTTGGCTAACGAAGGAGTGGCCAATAAGGACAGGGATTATCGGCATGCATGGGATTTGCTTCCTGCTGGAAAACTACGAGGGGACTGTTTATTCCTGGCAACCAAAGATCTGGAACTGTGGATGAACAGTATTGATTGAAGCGATTCAAGAGACCGGTGTGAGGATGGTATCACCTAATTCGTCCACGAATTTTGGTTTTGGCTGCTCTCCACACCTCTGTTTTCTTTCGATTGATTGATGAAGGCTATGAATAGGGCAGCACCTTAGAATTGGCTGCCCATGTGCATTGGGATCAGTGGGTTATTGATGGAGACTCCAGGGAAGGCTTAGAATTGCCAGCGTGAATGGTTAGACGGTCTTCGCGTGGTGACTGAGTGTTATGGTTTTTCCGAGAAACCACGAACTCAAAACCATAAATGGTATATCGCACGAGCCAACAACGACATCTGGTTTTTTGCAAGTTGCCTCTAATTCCACTCATTGTGTGACACGTGGCAACGGAAGGTGAGAGAAAACCGCCCTCATCAGGCTGTTAACCTTCACGCTTCTCGCCCGCACGATATCTACGAGGGTCGTTGGATCGGGGTTGTGTATTCAACGGTGGGGATTAGTTCGAGCTATTTGCTGGAGGGTCCAGACACGAATTTGTTTAGTGGACCCATTCTATAGTTGCCGTTGGGTCCATTTGTTGGGCGTTGTGGGGTCCATTGTGGGTCCCTTCTGTTTTTTTGCGAAACCGCGAACTTAAAACCATATTTGGTATATTGTGCGGGACATACATGGTTTCTAGTTTTTTGTAAGTTTCCTCCGATTCCACTCATGGTGTGACACACAGCCACAAGAGGTGAGAGAAAACCGCCCTCATTGGGTGGTTAACCTCCGCGCTTCTCATCCGCGCGATATCTATGAGGACTGTTGGATCGGGGTTGGGTCTTCAACAACAGGGATTGTTTCGAGCTTGTTGCTTGAGGGTTCCGTACCCAACTTTGTTTAGTGGATCTCGGGTGGGATGCTTGAAAGGTTTTTATGGGCCTCGATCCATGTTTTTCTATCATCCCTGCGGAATGGGATACTTTGTAAACTATGTAATTTGGTTAGATTAATAGAAGGATCAACTCTTACTTATAAAAAAAAAAAAACCCAAGGGAGTAATATTAATCCAAAGGGAATAATACTATAAACCCTAGGTATATAAACCCTAAAATAAACATGGTTGACCATGGATTACCATGGCTAATTTTCATATTGAGAATATCTTTGTCACAATGCGACGTTGGACCTTGGTTGAGCATGGTTAATTTTTTCATTGAGACAATCTTTGTCACAATGTGATATTGGACCATGGTCGACCATGAGTATAAACCCAAGGGATTTATATTAATATACCTAGGTTTTATACACCTAAGTTTTATAATATTAATCCCTTGGGTTTACATTCCCTAGGGTTTATAGTATTATGTGACAAACTATTATTGTTGTTGGAGTAGTTTTTAAGTGGGATTTTTTGGAATTTCCTGTAAGAATATGGTGAAAACATTTGTGGCTAAATATTGATTTGTGTTGTTTAAATTTGTTTTTTGACTACATATTAAAATTCAACACTTTTCAAAAAATCTCACTTGAAACTATTCAGTTTTTTCTTTTGGGTGCTTGAAATGGTGCCCACTGCACGTCTGCACCACTGTAAATATTCATTCCAATATTCATATATTATTTTTTCTTTCACCTGCCACACCTATTTTTGCAAGCGCACACTAGCCACGAATAATAGTTGTTACAATATTTTACTGGACAACCTATTTGTTATAGGTTTTGGAAATCTAATTTATTTAGAATTCAATTGAGATTTGTTAGAATCATAAGTGATAAAAATCAACATTTAACTCCAAAAAAAATCCATGTCAATTTTACTTTCCAATTTGGTGTCAGGTTTTATTAAAAAGGTCTATTTTATTTTCCAATTTGGTGAGGTCGGGTTTTATTAAAATCTTTGTTTATAATGAACTCTATCCTTTGGATTTTGGTCCAATCCAACAATTAAAAAATCTAGAACTCGAACTAGATGAACTCTGCTTTGGGATTTTAGTCAAATCCAAAGGCCTAAACTCTAGGAACTCTACATACTTTTCTTTTGGGGTTAGAATTTAAGTGTCCTTGATTACAGTCCAATTTTTCTTAGGGAATTTTGGTGCAAATCATTTAAATAAATAAATTTAAATAATAAAACCTTATAAAATGTTTATAAATCTCACTTTATTTTAGTGTTTTATTTTAATTATTTATATTTTTATATTTCATATAATATATATATATATAACATATATATAATTATATTCCAATTAAAAGGTTATAAAATTATATATTTAGATTATTAATTTACATAATTTTAAAATTTTGATATTATATCTATTTTTAAAATAATTAAAATTTATAATCTCAAGAATTGGGATTGGATAGCCCTCATTTTAAGATAGAATTGGCAACTTTTTCACTGGAGTGATGTCTCCCAATCTTTACTTGTATTAAAGGGTGAATAGCCTCGATTTTTAATAGAGGATTGACAACTTTTCCATGACATAGAGTGATGTCTCTCAATATTTACTTGTATCAAAGGGTGAAGGATGTCTCTTTATTTTTTAGCATCAAAATCTTCTAAAATGTTTTTATAACATTTTATGATGCCTAGTTAGTTTAGTAAGTATGAAAAATAAAATATATTCAATTAGGTTTGGAAGGATTATTAGACACAAGAAGAACGTTTAAAGCCAACATAATAAAGATGATTGTGTTACTTGTGAGAATTAAATTTTGATGGAAAAAATAACAAGTATTTCTCTAGACCATTAAATATAAATTGAATTTCACTGACTCAAAACTAGAGGGTAGGGAACAACATGTATGCCTTTATAGACTTTGGTAATCAATATTTTATGGGGAGATGAGTCCCTTATCTCACAAGCAAGAGGGTCTTATACACAAATTTGATGTCTAACTTTGCCATGACCATAAAATTGAATGATGATTAAAACGGAAAATAGCACCAAAATATTATAATCTTACATGTATGATGATGTTAAAAACTTTTAGTAAATCATACTCCATGAATATTAAGCACCATGTACTAAGCTAAATCATTGACTCATTTCCTTTACATCTTATATGAGAATAAAATGATATTAAATGGACAGGATGGAAAGGCAGTAAGTCGATAATTGACTTATATAGTGCTAAATATTTAACATAAATAGTTTATCTAAAAATCATAGCGAGGAAAACCTTGAACGTTTTATAAATCATAATGATTAATGGAAAATACAGTAAAAAGCTCCTAGGGTTATTATTATGGAGCATTTCTATTTGTTAAAACTTTTGCATTTCTAATGCTTTTATTTTATTGCACTTTACAATCAGAACATTTCACATGGATCCAAAAACCATAAACACTATCTCGAAATTTAATTCCACGTCAGCATCTTTGGACACAAAAGAACGATAAATTGTAATAAATAATTAATTTACAATTAAATATTTTTATCATAAATAATCATTGTGTACTAATTTTGTTGATAGGTGTGTTTATTTTAGAATAGGATTTATAGAATTTTATTTAATTATCAATAATTATTAGGTGGATGGTAAGGATATAACATCTAACAAATATTCTAGAATACTTTTTAATAATAGTCATAAAACAAAGATTGAGATTTATCTAAAAAGTAGTTATGCATTTTGTACTTTTTTAATTAAATTAATTAAGTAATCCTCGATCGGGGTGCAAGTTGGCGGTAATAAGACCTACATACGAATGAGTTTGATAATCCCAAGGTGCCTCCTCGCCGCCCTCCACATGCATGAAGCACATGGAGCGGTGGCTCTTTTCATGTAAGGAGTTAATGCCATCCTCAAAGATGGCAGGGGTATAAGTGTTGATGGGATAACCAATGTTTTTAGCAGTAAGTTTGGTAAGTTTCTTGATAGTGAACTTTGTTTCCCTCGGCTCTGGTCTGCGCGGAAAGGTGGCTTGGAGAAGGCTTTGTCGATGCGTTTTTCCTAGGCACGAGTTCAGTCGCATCTGTTTTAAGCTCTAGCTCACGGGTATGTTTACAATCCCTCTATATGTGCCTCTATGATTCGTTATATATGTCTGTTAGCCTTTGGGTTGAAAGGTTTTGATGCAACTTGGTCACTGCGGAAGGTAGCATGTGTGGATTTTTATGTGGAGGATACAGAAGTGGAAGTGGTTTCTTTTGTTTCTTATCCTCCTATGTATGTGGTGTTTGGTATTTATACTGTCTCGTATGGGATTATATTAGCTGTGGTTCTCTCAATGCTTCTAGGTATTTGTTTTTCTCTATCCATGACTCAAGGGCCTCTTTTCTTCTATGTATGTCAATAGTTTTGAGTCTGAACCTCCAGGGCTTTGGTATGAGGGTGGTTTAGCTTACAATTTCATCTTGTAGTTTCTCAAAAGGAAGTGGCTACATGTTGGGTTCAAGGGTTCTTTCTTGCCTATTGTCGATTTGTGTCAGGCGATTCAATTAGGGTGTGGTTCAGTTTCTAGCCTCTCATATGTTTCCTCTGACAGGTCCCCGACTTCGTGGAAACCCTTGGAAGCTTTGTGTTTTTGGGTTAAAGCTCCCACCGGGGTGGTTTATGGGATCTCTATTTGTTAATAAAATTAATTGCAGGTATTGAATTCTCATGTCTCGTACCGCCTTCGAAAAGGGAAAGGTTGTTCAGAGCTTCCCCGGCCAAAGGAAAAGCTCCAAGGAATCCCTTGGGGGTAACCAACCAAGCACCTTTGGGGAATATCTCGATGCCGAAAGTTGGTTTCAAGCATAATAAATGAAGCGTTAACAACGTATCATGAGGGCACCTCGACCCAGGTTCACAAACTAATTGAGGAATTGGAAGAAGAGCTTAATCAAAAAGTTGGGATTATGGACATCGATTTGGATGATTGGCAAAGATTAGTGCCCAATCCTGGTCATACTAGAGGTAGGGAAACTCAGTTCAAGCAAACATTGCACTTATATTGGTTGATGAAGAGCCTTGTGGACAAAGAATTAGATCAAATTCCATCTAGTGGGGTTGGAACCACTCATGGGTTTCCAGATTATAGCAAGGAATTTTAGAAAATTCATTTTCAATTACAGAAGCAAAATGGGCGCCTCAACCGTATTGAGCATCACATACCATGCATCCCTTAAACAGAGCTCCCTGGATCCATTGCAAAGTGCCTTTCTCCTGCCGCGTCTGTGGAAGATTATTAGTTTGGTGTCTGTCCCTCTGTCTTTCTTTTTATTGTATGCAGTAGTCATATAATGTCGAATATGTTTATAGTTATGTTTATAGTTATTTATATTATAGGTAGTACAAAGACAATCATACTTACTTTCCATGGATGATTAGATTTATCACATTTTGTTACTGGATGGCTTATTATTTCATTAGGTGGCCAACATATCTAGTTTCCCTCTAGGCAAGTTGAGGCCACTTAGCCATATGGATATGGATGTGACTTGCCCTATTTTGATGTTAATGAAAAAGAAAGGTCCTACCAAGCTTACAAAAAAAAATTAAATTAATTAAGTAAAAAAATGTCATGTGAGCGCGAGTTATGGTTTTTTAGACATGTGGTATTTTACTAAAACATGGTATTGGCCTATGATATTGTAAAAAAATCTATTTACAAGTTAAAAATCTTCATCATAAAATAGGGTGAATCTCCATAGTTAAAAATATTGACCGTAACCATTTAATGTATATTGCTATCAACATTTACCAACCATTTAATTTATATAGTTATGATAATATTATAATAATATCCCCGATTGGGGTGTTCCGCTGCCAATCGCTTGTCGACAATGAAGCTCACCGTTTCCTGGGAGGCATAGTTAACCAATTCACAAATACCAACATGGTTTTAAGACACTTGTGTATCCCTCCCATGCCAAATATCTTGGAAGCTCTTGATAAATGAACTGGGCACTCTCCCCACCCTCGCATGGCAACCGCATGGTAGGTATGTGTTCTTGGTACAGGGGTTAACTGGGTTAGAATCTATCCTATTAAATCCATATACCTCACGCATTGTGTGTTCATACGCCCCGGGAATGTCACTCTGATCATTCCTTTTTCTCCCGCGAATATGGAAATCTCCTCCCATAGCAAATTGGTCATGGCAATCAATCTAACTGACAGGGGAATTAACATCATTAATGAGGTCATCATGTGCCTTTGTATTGGTTTTTCAAGCCTTGTTTTTACCTAGGACATTTGGCCATTGTTGTGCATAACCCATGGGTTTTCCCCCCTCCCTCGTACCAGACCTCCCATGCTCACAGTTTATTATAAATTCGATATGTTGTTTATAGGGTGGTGGAACTTAGGAGCAATTCCTATCAAAAAAATGGTAGTTTGTCATATTTTGGAATGTGTGTATACTACTGAATGGTGGTTGAAGTCATGGTTCGTGGCACTCTTTCAAGGTCATCTACCACCCTACCCTCCTCTCCTTCTTTTATATAGATCTTGTTGTTGTTTTCATTGTTGGTCACAAACATGCTTGTTCATCCACTCTTGTAGACCTTGCTTTTGTTTTCGTCGTCAGTTATACCAATGTTTGAGCACCTCGAGTAGTATTCCTTGTGGTAACTATAGTCATTTTAAAAATGGTGCTTGAGTATCCAAGGTGGTCATCCTTTTCAATGTTCTTTGTGTTATTTTTTCACAATACAAGGTCAGGTTCATCTTTTGAGTTGGTGGTCGCATTGTTTCTAGCTTCCTCGCAAAGCTCGGACCTAACGGGAGTATCCCTTCAATGGCAAGTGCTTATCTGTGAGGTATGGTTTTCAGGTATTTTTTTGTTAAATTTGTCAACTAGGGCCAAACTTCACATTGGATAGCTCATATGATCCAACTCATATTTTTTTGGGTTCCTCTCTTCGAAAGGTGTAGGATTGATCTAAAGATCATCCCATTCTGACATGTACAAATGAAGTTATGAATTTATTTTGATTATGGACAAATTGTTAAGGTCAGCCAACCATATTTGACCGAAATTTGAGGAGGTTGACTTTGACCAGTGTTGACCCTATTTTACTATAGTTTTGTGAGGGAGACTTCTGTATGGGTAGGCTGAAATTCTGGGCATGAAAACCAAGGCTATTTGACCCCAACGTTGACCAGCGTTGTCTGCCCTAGTTCTGGTTGCTGCATTGACTTTTGTTGACCAATTTTGACTGGTTATTTTCAGACTATTTTGGGTTGCATTATCTTGCTATTAGAGGCTGAGTTGACCAAGGTTGACAAGCTATTTTGGAGGTCTATTTCAATCCTGTTGACCAACATTGAATTTATGGTTAGGGCTTTTTGTTTTTTTTTTTTTTTGACTTATCAGATTGGGCAAGTGAATATTGTAAATTGTAATCTCTCTTTTTGTTGAACTTTTGAAGATTTATAAAAATATTTGATCTAGGGTTTCCCCACATTAGGGTTTGTCCCTAGTTGGTGTCATAACTTATGTCCTCTTGTGTTGGCTTGTCTTCTACTGTTATTGTTTATGTTCTATATGCATTTTACTATCATGATGATGTGATTGCTAAATGGGATATTGTTATTGGGATAGTAAAGAAATTAAAGTAAAATTTATCCAAGCATAGAAAATAACATTGTTATCTTAAAAGCAACATGGTATCAAAGCTGAGGTGAAGACAAAGCCCAAGCAAGAGTGAAAAGAGAAATCACTAAGATGAGAAATAACTGATCACAGACACAATTCAATGGCTTCCACATCCTACTTCAAGTCTGATGATAAGCTTCATGATAATTCTGATTATCATGCATGGAAGATGTCACTTGATTTGACATTAGAAGAGAAAGATATGATGGATTATGTGCAGGGAAATATTTTAGAACTTCATTCTAATGCACCGGTTGCTACTAAGACCAAATACAAGAAGGTTGAAGTCAAAGCCAAGAAGAGCATTAGGGATTATATTCTTAAACAATTAGTTGCTTACATTTTCGATTTGAACACTTCAAAGGAGATATATGACAGGTTGGTTGGCATGTTCAAGTCTAGAAATGCAAATCAAATTATTTTCCTCAAGAACAAGCTGAAGGATATAAAGAAAGGAATAAATGAAGATATTCAATCCTACTTCATGAGGATTACAGAGATAAAAAATGATCTTCTTTCGATTGGAGAAGCTATTGCTAATAGGGAGCTTACCCTCATTGCCCTTGGAGGACTCCCTTGTGAATGACATGTGTTCAATTCTATTATTCTTAATAATGACGCAATTCCAGGTTTCAAAGAATTGTTGACTAGATTCTCTCAAGAAGAAACAAGGATGATGGAACTAGATATTCCTTCAAATAGGAATGATCCTACTGCATTCTCCAATCATGCCAAAATGGAAGGAAGGGAAGATGATTCATTTGCAACAAGTTTGGTCACTATGCTAGGGATTGTTCTAATAGAAGGGATACACCTCATGATGATGACAACCACAACAACAAAAATTTCAGGGGAAACATCAATCAAAGGAATGATAGATTCAACAACCAAGGAAAAAGTAATGCTCCCACTTGTCATCAAGGAAATGGTTGCCCTCCTAATAGTGGTGCCTCAAGGCACTTCACCGGGTATGAGGAATCCCTTTCAAATCTTGTTGAAAGGGATACAAATTTAGAAATTATCTTTGGAGACAATGCCACTTATCCCGTGAAGGGAGTTGGGAATGTTAATATTCAATTAAATTAGGGTAACGCCATTCATCTACAAGAAGTACTATATGTACCCAATCTAAAGAAGAACCTGGTATCTGTCTTGGCAATGTAGGAAAAAGGATTCAAGGTGGAATTCATCAATAGAAAGGTACATGTGTGGAATAAAAATTTAAAAGATGCATGTACACTCGGCTTTGGGGTTGAAAGCCTATATCAAGTTGGAGGAAGCCCATTGGGAGATATGTATTGTGTCACATCACTTTAATCTGAATTATGGCACTGAAGGTTTTCTCATCTACATTATAAGGCTCTACCTGATGCAAGGAAGATGGTGACAGGTATGCCTGAATTTAAAGTTGAACATGAAGGTGTTTTCCAGGGGTGTGTCGAAGGAATGCATACAAGGGGATCATTCCCCTTAAGTGATAGCAAGACTACTGACATATTGAAATTGATTCATTTTGATCTATCTGGTGCAATGCCCATGAACTCATTGGGAGGATACTTATATTATGCAACCTTTATAGCTGATTTATCTTGCAAGACTTGGATATATTTCTTGAAGAAGAAGGATGAAGTGTTCTCATGGTTCCGTTCTTTCAATGCTTTGGTCAAAAATCAAACTAGGATGAAGATAAAAATATTGAGGATGGATAATGGAACCAAATATGAATCAAATGAGTTCAAAGATTATTGTAGAGAAGTTGGCATTAAGAGGGAGACTATAACCACATATACTCCTAAGAAAAATGGTGTTGTTGAAAGGAAGAATCATTCTATCATAGAAGACACTTGTGCCATGATTCATGATCAAAGCCTTCCAAAGTTATTATGGGCCAAAGCTGCAAACATCACTGTGTATGTTCAAAATAGATGCCCTCATCAAGCGTTGGACTCCAAAACCCTGACAGAAGTTTTCACCGGTAAGAAAATTGATACTTCTCACTTTAGAATTTTTGGTAGTCTCTTATATTTTCATGTGTCAAAAGAAAAGAGAAGCAAATTGGATGATTTTGGGAAGAGAGGAACATTTGTGGGCTACAATGAAACTTCTAAGGCATATAGAATCTATGTTCCTGGTCATAGAGAAGTGGAGATAAGTCATGATGTCACTTTCGATGAGAATGCTTCCCTTGGGAAGATTAGTAACCTTCCTCTTCCAAGGAAGGACATAGAAGTAGATTCTAGAAAGCAGGGAGAATTGCAGGATGAGCATATGCCTGATGCTAAAGGACTAATGGATCCCATTGATCCACCCCCTCATGTGCCCTCCTCCTTGAAGAGGAGACCCTCATGGCTTAGGGAAACTCTCAAAGATGCTAAGAGACATGTTGCACCTAGGGGAACATTTCATGAAAGCAAGAGGCCAAATAGGTACCAAGGGAACTTAACTACTATGAGCACCATGGTTCAATATGAGCCTTGCACATTCGAAGAAGCTGTCAAACACCAGGTTTGGAAGGATGCGATGAATGAAGAGTATGATTCGAATATGAAGAATGATGTATGGGATGTGGTGCCTAGACCCACGGAAAAATCTGTTATCACCTCGAAATGGCTCTTCAAGATCAAGCATGGAGCTGATGGAAGTGCTGAAAAGTTCAAGGCCAGATTCGTTGCTCGAGGCTTCTCTCAAAAGGAAGATGTAGATTATGATGATATATTTGCACCGATTTCCTACTACACCACCATTTGTTTGATTATAGCCCTTGTTGCCTTGCAAGGATGGAATCTTCACCAGATGGATGTGAAGACTACCTTCTTGCATGGTTCACTCAAGGAGGAAGTTTATGTAGAACAAACTGAGGGGTTTGAAGTTCAAGATCATCAAACAAAAGCATGCAGGTTGAAGAAAGCCCTCTATGGGTTGAAGTAAGCACACCGGGCTTGGTATGAGAGGATCGATAAAAATCTAATGAAAATGTGTTTTACAAGAAGTGAAGCTAATATAAACCTTTACTTTAACTTTGAGAATGATAGACCTCTCATCTTCGTACTCTCTGTGGACGATCTCTTTCTGATAGGTGTAGACCCTCTTATTGATCAATGTAAGAGGGAGTTGGCTTCCAAATTCGAGATGAAGGACCTGGGACTGATGCATTACTTCCTAGGGTTGAAGGTATGGCAAAATCCAGGTGAAATTTTCCTTTCTCAAGGAAAGTATATTGTGAAGATACTTGAAAGATTTGGGA
Organism: Pinus taeda; assembly: GCA_000404065.3. Lineage (NCBI taxonomy): Eukaryota > Viridiplantae > Streptophyta > Pinopsida > Pinales > Pinaceae > Pinus > Pinus taeda. The sequence goes on along the minus strand of APFE030099231.1, from coordinate 93,410 downwards.
TGGTGTACTACAAGTCTATGACTACTTCGATGGAACTTAACTTTAAGAAGTTATGCAGAAGTGCTCCTGGGCCCGATTTGGGAAATGCTTCTGAGTATTGTCAACTCGTGGGGGCCCTATTGTTCTTGGTGAACTCTCGTTTGGACATATGTTTTCCAGTGAATATATTGGGCTAGTTTATGGTCGAGCCTCATCACATACATTGGGTTGCTGCCAAGAATCTCTTAAGATATATTCAGGGCACAAACGCTTATGGACTGAGATACACTGTTGGGAATGTGAGGCTCCATGGTTACTCTGATGCAGACTGGTATGGCAGTGTGGTGGATCATAAAAGAACATTTGGATGTTTCTTCTCTCCAATTTTTCCTTCGATATCATGGATGAGCAAGAAGTAGAAGTCAGTTGCCTTGAGCATCGTTGAGGCTGAATACATTGCTTCTAGTTTGGCTTCCTGTGAAGCTGTTTGGTTGAGGAAGCTCTTTAGTGATCTATTTGGAAGTGTGCTAGATACCACCAAGATCTTATGTGACAACCAGAGTGGGATTCGTCTTTCTGAGAATCCTGTGTTTCATGGTTGCTCCAAGCATATTAATATTAGGTACCACTTTATCAGAGATATGGTACAACGGGGAACAATAAGGCTCCAACACATTGGGACTGATGATCAGGTCATCAATGTTCTTATGAAGCCCCTGGGGAAGGTAAAATTCTTAACCTTTCGTGAATGACTTGGAGCCGTGGAGAGACCCTCTTATGAGGGTCCCATATGAGATGTATGTTGAGCTCTAGGAGCTCCGGGGGGCTTGAGGTACTTCTTGGAGTGATGAGCGACCATAGGGTGAGTGGTTCACCATCCCCTCTTGGTGCATGATGTACAGGGTGAGTGGTTCACCTTCCTCCATGATACTCCATGGGGGCATATGCATAGGATGAGTGGTTCACCTTCTCCTATGGCATATGAGCAGGATGAGTGGTTCACCTTCTCATTCCGACACATCCTACCCATGCAATTCGGGACTCATGGGAAGTACCTCTCATCTAGCCAATGAGTAGGGAAAAGAGGATAAGGACCATAGTACTACCAATGGACACATCATGTACTACCATACTCCCTATGCTAGTATGTTGATATTGATCAGGGATCAATAAAAACTAACTTCGGGTCAGTTAAAAGTGATATGACACACTCTCTATTATTGGAGACTGAATTTAGGTCAATGGAGAATGGTATGGTAATTTCTCGATCATTTCTTCTTTCCTCATAGTTCAGTAGAGCAGAGAAAAGCAATGACAATGATGGTATAGATTTCAGACAGTTTGGCAAGTGAAGTTCTCCCCAGTTGAGAGGGATTGTTAAATTTGGAAACTAGGGCCAAACTTCGCATTAGATAGGTCATATGAGGCAACTCATATTTTTCTTGGATTCATCTCTTTGAGGAGTAGGATTGATCTAAAGATCATCCCATTTTGACATGTACAAATGAAGTTACGAATTTATTTTGATTATGGAAAAATTATCAAGGTTAGTCAGCCATCAAATTAGCCTCCTCCAGCCTTCAATGCTGCATATAAATACAAGGAGCCTCCTCCTCATTTTTACATCACTCTCGTTCATCTTTCTCTCTCTCAGCTTGATTGGGTACGAATTTCTAGACACCTCTCTCTCCACACATGCGAAGGCAAGACTGGTTTTTCTAGCTGTTGCATTGACCAGATTTGACTGAAATTTCACGAGGTTGAATTTGACGAGTGTTGATCCTATTTGATTGCAGTTTTGTGAGGAAGACTTTTGTTTGGGCAGGGCACAATTCTGGGCACAAAAACGGAGGTTGTTTGACCCCAACATTGGCCAACGTTGACTATCCTAGTTCTGGTTGTTGCGTTGACTTTTGTTGATCATGTTTGACTAGTTATTTTCAGACTATTTTGCGTTGCATTATCTTGTTGTAAATAATTTTATAAAAATAAATTGATTTATAAAATAAACAAGACGAGCTGTGAAGCAATAAGTCCCTGCCCAATTGATATACTTTCAAAACTTGCCAATGCACTTGAAGTGATTGTTAATAAATTTTTCTCTGCACTTTTAAAGCTTCTGTTTGAAGGAACAATAAAATAGAGGTAACAAGTATTTTGAACAAAGCAACACATCTAAATCTGTGCATTTAAGATGAAGCAATTTACTGTAATTTACCCCTAGCGATTTCAAAGGATTTGACATGACAATTCAAATACTTAAATATTCAAAAATACCAATAATGATCAATAATGAGTATTTTTACATTCAAAGAAAAGTTCAAAACCAGAAATTTCAGCTACATAAGTAAAGTTGCTTTACAGTTTTCAAATTTATAAACAAAGACTAAGCATTTATAATTTAGTAAAAGTAGAACATTTATAATTTTCAAATTTAAAAGTGACAGAATACCCCAACAACACATTTATGATTAATTAAAAACACACTAACAATACATGATCCAGTTTGTGTGTAGACAAAAATTTTTCTTGAACTATTGACCAACATTTCTCTCAGTGGAAAGGATTAGTGGTAGACTCAGTTGTTAGTGCTTTTTTGATGCAAAATATTTTTTATCATCTTTCAAGGTAAAGCAATATCTTCTTCATTTCCTTATATAGATTACATCCCAAACTATGAATTTCTTTTTCTGATGCCATTATAAATTCTAGAAAGAACATTGTCTACTATTATAGTTGTGATTTGACAAGTAATTGCAGAAAGAATGAATGAGGGTACTACATATTACAACAACTATTTGGGGGAATTTGAGCCGGAGGTGAGCACACTTGGTTATGAAATAAGTCGGACAGAGAAAAACCTAGGTCGACTATTATCAAAATAGATTCCTGAGCACTCCCCAGTGAGTCCTGGGAAATTAACACCAATTGTTGTGCTACTTTGTCTGACGCTGGATGTTCAACAACAACAACAAATTGTGCAAAAGACTCCTTCACAGAGGTCCTATGTCATAAGATTCTAGTCTCAAATATGGTACCTCAAAACATGGCTTATTTCAAATATGTCAAAACATGGATTCTTTCAAAGATGTCCAAGTTAAAGAAAGCCAGTTGTTCATCTAAAAGTGCAGAATCTGTCAAAAGATAAGATTCTAGTTTCAAATATGGTACCTCAAAACATGGCTTCTTTCAAATATGTCCAAGTTAAAGAAAACCAACATGTTGATCTGAAAGTGTAGAATATGTCAAAGCCTTCGATTGCATAGTTAAGGTATCAAGGTAATTATAATAATGTACAAGCAACCCTTTGAAGATGATTGTTTCTATTATGTTAGTGGTCATGAAAATGGCAGCACACAATCCAACAGATAGAAATATTTCCAACACTACAAACAGAAGTTACCGCAAGTTACACGAGACCTTCAAAAGATCACAGTGTGCCATTGACCCACCATTTCCATGGATAATGTGTTGACAAAGGACTTGTTGTTTGGTTGAGCTTAGGAATTGACCCATTTCAATGTATCCCCCGATGACTGTGAAGCATATTAACACATAATTTTGATGGAACTGTGGTGATGCTTGTGTAGTCATTTTTTTGTTGTTTTCCTACACCATTAGTTTTTAAGTATTCACAATTATTGGTGATAAGTATTTGCATTCAACTGAAGTTGGTACAAGAAGTGGTTTCATTTTTCCTTCATGGCTAAGTAGAAAAATGGGGGCATGGGAGCATACTGTTATGACTTTACCAGTTTCACATAAAACTGATAGCCATTAATGCGATATAAACATTATCTAGAAACTAGAGGTACAAACCTAGCTTGGGTACACTAGATGGAGGGTCAAATTTGAATTATACAAAACCAACCTTTGTAAACTCATGAAACAATTCCTCTGGTTAACTGGGTGGGTGGTGCAAACTGAGCATATTTATGATTTTTCCAAAAAAGTGCAAATAAACCACCAATGATGCATCATGTGCCGCAACTGCAACAAACCCAACAATAATCAAAATATAGTCTAACCCATCTTCACAGGAAAAAGCCTCAAGAAGGGTACAACTACGAGAGGAGGCTCCATCTCTTCAACTTCCTCAACACCTGTATCATCTTCCACTTGTATGGTTTTTGGACTATCTCCAAATATGGTTATGGTGATTCCGGCACCTCAGACACTTCAGAAATAGGTATCAAAGTTTGTATGTGGGGAGGAGACGATCCAAAGAGACCTCTGGAAATCATCATTATGAAATCTAAAATACTCAACTGTAGCACCGTTATAGAGGACAATCAAAATTCATTGTTACGACCGGCTAAGAGACGTACAGAGACTGGTCCATCACCTCAAGTCAACCAACACTGTCAAGAAATCCAGTATCCACTTCCAAGCAAACATTACAAGACCACCTGAAATACGATGCTCCATGTCCAAGGTGATTAACATGAAACAAATGAACCTGAATTTTATCTTCATGCCCAATTCATGAAATACAATATGTGGTTGCTAATGTCTGAATCACATAAATTTCTAATAATCTTGAAACCATCAATGGTTTAAAGTAAGCGATTCCAACCCTGCTAGCTCACAATTCCAAAATTTTGCACCCGCTGTCATGTAACCTCAAGTGATAACCAACCTATTCAATGCACCAGGGTTGTGACCTGGAACTGTAGAACATACTGAACCCATCAATGACCCCTAATCAAAAGATTACAAACAAGAGCATTCCCTCTTGCCTACGTGAAATTCTTTTGATCGAACGATCACCTATACACAAGCTATGCTTGCATACAGTTACAGAACCTCCACTATCATAAAAAAACGTGAAAATCCATCATAATTTGTTGTCCCTTAGAGTTCCAGGGTTTTCTTAAAAACCCTAAGTTTATCGAATTGTCTTCCTTGTGAAAACTATTAAGGTACTTTAGGCCCACAAAATATCGAATAAAGCATTTTGAATACATCTGTCATATGAGAAAATAGTCGAAAACCAATCTACTCAATAAATGGCTCCCAATATGGCTGCAAAATTGACCAAACAGTTGAAACCCCAAATAAAGAAATCCAAACGAAAATACTATAGAAATAAAAGGGTTCTAATGACCAGTCTCCACGAAAGAGAGTGCTTATAATATATTCAGAATATTCTGAAAAAGAAAAACATCAAAACCTATTGACAAAAATGGCAAGGCAGCAGGAGGGGTGGCTCTTGCATAGATTTGTCGCGTGTGGAGTTGAGAGAAAATTGAAATCAATGCCAAAATATATTGATGAAATATTATTAAACTCTTTTAGAAATATAATTAACAAAAAAATAGTGTCCTGATGGAACAAAAGGACAGTGGCCATCATTCTGAAGACCCACCTGCATTCATTACACCTATTTTGCATAATCTTGGATAGTTCGACTGATGGAACAAAAAGACCGTGGCCACCATTGTAAAGACCTGCCTGCTTGCATCCATTACAACATAATCTTGGATAGTTCGAGACCACATACCCACAAGGCATCGATGCTCATCTCACAAGCTACTTATAAAATCAATTCTATGACTAGAGACCACCCTCGCAATTAAAATAAAACACCCCCAAAAAATTATGCTTCTTGCTCAACAGAGAAGAATAAGCTGAGCTCCGCCCATGAAATTCTTTGTTCGGCCATGGTTGTAAGTAAAGTTATCCTGCTTTCTGCTTATGGTGGAGTTAGCATATTAATAAATAGGGTTAACAAATGAAGGAGGTCGTGATAGCTTGGGGACGGAGGCCATCTCAAGAGCTTCACTTCCAGTCGTTCATTTGCCTTTGATCCTTTCGTTAAAATCACATCAAAGCCTTTCCTTTGGGTATTATCTACTTCATTAACCGTTTAATGATTTTTCTTTTTAGAATGAGATTTGTAGCTACTTTGCCAATTCTTTCACTGTATGGTAAATTCCTCCATAATATTAAAAATATCTCTAATTTCTGCCTTATTCGTCCTTTAAAATGGTTGAATAAGTCTCCATCATGCTTGGTTTTTTGGGGCTATTAGGGTGGAGACGCCGGAACAAAGAGGGTGAAGTTTGAACAGGAAGGAGGAAGGGCAGACATTCTGGAAGCATCTATTTTTGTTGCGAGTTCAGGTGGAGCTTTGGAGGAGCGAATGGAGGGTTCTGTTGATTCGTCAATGGTTGGAAATGTGGGCACTTCGAGCACGACAACATTTTGAAAGACTAGAAATACTGGTGTTGATAAGCTTCCAAAAGAGATTAATTCAGATCATAAGCATTCATCCTTGCGTCACTTAAGCATTCAGCTTTTGACAATAAAAATTCAATGAAGGCCAACTGACTCCTGGCAAGCTGCAATATAAGATTTTCTAAGCGGTTGAAGGTTTTCTAAGTGGTTGAAGAAACGTCTGAAGAAAAACAAAAAGCCCCGTAGCAGTCTGGAAACTCCATGTACCAAATCTCATAAGACCGCGTGTACCAAAGCTCAGAAGATAAGATTGTGGCTAGACTCACGCTCAGAAGATAATATTAAGATTGTGCCTAGACTCATGCTTAGAAGATAAGATTAAGATTGTGGCTAGACTCACGCTCAGAAGATAAGATTAAGATTGTGACCAGATTCAATGAAGCCATGTGTTTTAGAAGATCTGGATTTCCCTCCACCACAACACTAAGCATTTAATTTTAGGTAACTGATGCTACAACGAAGCTGGCATTCTTCAAGAATAAGAGGAATTCTCTTGTTCATATGCATTCTAATCCTAACTTATTAACCTCTTGACCTCGAAAAAAGGGCAAATAAGACCTCCAATTTTTCAATTAGTCAAAATGGAAGGTTGTGACCATTTAATAGGCTTAGCGAAAGGTGCATTAGGAAAATTTTAGGAAAGGTTATGTTAAAAACATTATTAGTTGCAGCCATTGGCTCAGATTTCAACACAACTCAATTGCAATAGTCCCTGCTGCCTATGGCAGGGACTAATAACAAATTGAAAATTATATAGTTTTTTAGAAATTGGATGGAATAAGTTGTGAAAATATAAATAAAATTTAAATATAAAACTTTATGTTCCAATTTCTAATTATTAAACCATTACCACATGGCAAGAACTACACGATTAAAAATAAATAAAAAAATAACTTAAATTAAGATTGGGAGAAAAAGAGAAGTGGCAGGGCACAGAAACAATACAATCAATAGCAAGAGGAATCAAAATCTAAATATGAGAACCATTTAAAATTAAAAAACACAGAATTAAATTACTTAAATTAAGATTGGAGAAAAAGAGAACTGGCAGGGCATAGAAACAATACGATCAATGGCAAGGGAATCATAATCTCATGAAATATAGCAAACAATCATAATAAAAGGAGGATATAGTGTAAGGGAAGCAAAGGAGTGGAGTAATTTGAATCATAAATAGAGTAAAGATACCTAAGTTTTTTCCATATCATTTTAATAATGAAATAAAAAACAATGTAATTAAATTAAAATAAATAAATAAAGAGATTTATATAGACAACAATTAGGAATTGGTAATTACTCATTTGTAGATGGCGGAGAGTTGTGTTAAACTCTAACCACTCAACTCTCTAGGTTGTTCCTTCTCTTTCGTGGGGTTGAGGCTTCTTCATCTGTATTGTTGTCAGATTCATTGGTTTCCCTTGTTTGCATGCATGATTTGGTGGCATGCTTCACTTGTTCATGGTTAGCATTGGGCATTCTTTGTTGGGTTCTTTCGACTAATGTTTGGCGTTGTTGATGCTCAGGTTGTGCTTTGTTTGTGTTGTCGTTACTAGTCCAATTGTTGCAAGTGATTTGCGCTCGTAATTCATGCTTCCCTGTAAGGTTTTTATTGTGGCCTATCTGTTGGGCATGGCTGCCACGTTTCCTTTTCCCTGGCTCCCTATTTTTTGGGCTTATTATGAAGGGTTCCCTGGGTGGCCTGTGCCCAAGTTTCATTGACTTTTGTCTGTAGGCCGCTATCCCTACCTTGTTTTCATGGAGGAATTTTGTCATGTGCCATTGGGGTTTTGACCCGTCTCTATTTTTACATAGCTATTTGTATGGGGTTCCTCTTGGATTTTTTCAGCGGGCCTGCGTGCCCTGTTTTCTTGCTTTGCTTAGAGTTTTGGCCTAGGGTTTATCTTCAGGAAATGTTTTTTCTTGTGGGTCAGAGTATCTTCCAGAGTGATCGGTGTGCCCTTTCTACACCTCTTAGCACATCCTAGTTGGTCAAAACATCTTCCAGCTGAATTTCTTGGATATTTTCCTGTGTGCATGTGATGAGACCTATCACAACATCTTGAGGTGCATCCAAGTTGGTCATAAGATCTGCCGAATATTTTCTTGTTAGTGGGCCTTGTACCCTTTTTTCTTTCATTTTTATGTTGGGGTCTTCTCACTAGAATTGTAATTATTATTTTCCCTTTTGATAAGTTATATTGGAAGATGCCCTCCTATCATATTTCTATCCTAATTTAGGTAAACGATTTCCATTTTAATGAAAATTATTAATTTTTTCCTTTCAAAAATAAAGATAACAACTCTTGAAAGTTGTCGATCATAAATCGTAATTCTGAGAGATATCGCCAATTGTGAGCCATATTTTTTTCTCAGAAGGCCTTAAGGAGTCCTATAAATGTAGGAATTTACAGGGTAAGTTCCTTAGCTAGAACAGCAAAGGAGATCGCTCACAAACAAATCACAGATCAATACACCAATATTCTTGACATGGCTAAAACCCTCAAAGAGGGAAACAATCCACGGCCTGAGCCAACGCGACCACTTCAGGCAATTTATTAATGTAAAAGAAAGAAAATTTACATAAGATTCTCTCATGAACGACCATCTAACAAATGACCCTCCATGCTCTTTAAATATACATCATGTACCAATCGGGTGTTAAGTCATGGATCAAGTGTTGGTAATACCAAGGAGAGAATGAATCGTCAGATCACTTTAGGTCTAGAACATATCGTGACCATCGGATTGTAAGTTACAAAAATTACATATTGAAGAAACACATTTTACCTAACTATACACTAGACCAAGTTGTACTTAATTATTTCCTATGTGTTGGAATATCCTAACATCCCCCCTTAGGAACAACTTGGGAATGGATTGAAGGATGTACAAATATGACACAATAGGAGAAGGAATGAGGCATTAGAGCCTATCCCCACTTAGTGACAAATTCCTAAAATCCAACCATAAATCGAAGTTTAGTAAACTTCGCCTATGTGAGAACCTTTGTAAAGATGTTTGCAATTTGATCATCGATTGAACAATATTTCACTTCAAGAACATGGTCACGAATGATCTTTCTGATGAAGTGCATGTGTATTTCAATGTGTTTGTTGCGCTAATGTTTGATTGGATCTTTGCATAGTTGAATGGAACTTTTATTGTCACACCAAAGTGTAGTCAGATGCTGCTGCTGAAAACAAAACTCTGGCAGGATCTGATGAACCCACATGGCTTCCTTACTAGCTTCAACAATGCCATGATACTTTGCTTTTGCTGAAGAAAGAGAAATGACACTTTGTTTCTTGCAAGCACATGTAATAGGTCCAGAACTGATCTGATTTAGAATATTAGATTGTTGTGCTAAGATCCTCCTCAAATTAGAAACAAAATGCTTTCATTGTGCTTAAGGATTCATGAATTTTTGCAAGTGAAATGATGAGTTTATATGTTAATTTTATGAGAAATTTAACATAAATAAGAGACTAAATAGTAGCATAAAAATGTATAGAACATCATAAAAACACATTACAATAGGAACATGATAAAGGAGTTCACCCCTCTTGGGCTACGTCTCCTTGGTCCAACTTCCAATGGCTTGGACCTCTCTATTATGCTCAAAAGTGTAAAAATATGTGTTTACAATTTCCAAATTCTTCTGAAACCTACTCCAATGAGTCCAGAATGTCCAAAAATGGCCAGATAGCCTCTTTTTACATCTAATTTGGTCAAAAACTCAAGGAGTTATGACCTCTCCTAGTTAGCCCACTAGTCGCTCCACAAATTGCTCCAAATTTGGCATGATCCTCTAATTTCGCCCCAAAAAATACTAACTGGGTGAATATTTCTCCATGTGGTAGGTGAAATTGTAGGATGGTTAATTCTGCCCATAACCATACCAACGGTTATAATAAAAAAAATGTCAAGGCCTGCAGATAAGGTGGTCACATGGGTGTTTGGAGTAGTGGTTGGCGGTGCGGTTACCATGGTAGAAACATAACTGCTGCGGACGAGGTGTTCACATGGGGGGGATGTTGGCAGTCTCCCCCCAACCTGATGGTCAACATAATTTAAAATATAATTCGCAACCATAGTTTGTTAAGTCACAAGCTGCAGGCTCAATGATAAACCTTGGCGTTGTTGTATGGGAGTTCATGGGTTCGACCCTGGCCTCTGACCTATCTTGTCAACCAAATTTTTAGCCAACCATTAGGAGGACATGTGGCGGCCATAAACTATCGACACTGATAGTTCCATTGCAAATCACAATTTGTCAGAGCAGGGGTGATTCTCCATAATAGGTCGCTGTGTTATGGGATATGCGATTGTGATATCACAATCGCAACCTGACTCTGTCGAGGTCGATTCTGTAAATGCACTTGATCCATGCGATGTGTGATTGCGATTTATTGCATCGCACTCCGGCTTCAGTCTGGGGCCGATTCTTTACTACCAACTCGCCTCTGATCTGTGATTGCAATATCGTAACTCGGTAGTGCTAGGGGTCGATTTCCTTAACTGCGGACCTCTTCCTTCTGCAATCTGTAAAATACGGGGCCAATGGAATCTTGCCACTTGGCGCTTTCCCATTGGCTGAAGACTTTTCCATGTCATTTCCTCTGTCATATAGTTTTTACTTGTTTGACAAAGTGAATAGATTGCATTTCTGGGAGCATAAAGTGTCGGTTTCACATGAAATAAGTTGCACCAGATTCAGGATGACGAGAACTATGTGGTTGTTCAGGTTCCACACCATTCTGACAATTTTGAGTTTTGAACATAATTTTGAGCACTTGATCACTCCTCCCCACTAGAAGCCTTTTGGACTCCAAAAGATCACTTTTAGTTGTCAAGCATGTGAGGGTACAGATCCCTCACCTTTCCAACCTCTATCCATTTAGCTTTGTCCATGTTACTATTAGTAGCAACATCCTTCTTTCCAAGATGATACAATACGTTATGATGCAAATGATAATCAAATTCCTCTACTTGATTCCTTTGACTCCAACTTGAATATACATCTTGAAAGTATGTATTTTGTTGAACATAACTTTCATCTAAAACAAAATTATGCTTGAGGATAGTAAATACACAAACTATAGGCCTAGAAAGTACATCAACAAACTTGTCACTTACACCTTTCTTGTACCTTTTGACCAAGAGGAATGGTAAAATAAAACCCATCCAATGAAAGTGCCCTTGTCGCTGCAACTTAAACACTGCACCATAAAAAATCTAAGAATGAAATGAAATGGGCTTACCATATTGCATAAAGACTGCACCCATGACATAGTCACATACATCAACCTGGAACTCAAATGATTTTTACAAGTTTAGAAGAACAAGTATAAAGGCTGAACTACTCTTTTGGCTTAAAGCATCAAATTCCTCTTGTTGTTTGCCTCCCCACTGGAATACCTTTTGCACAACTGCCAAAGAATGCAAATGAGATACAATAGAAGAAAAATTAACAAAATATTTCCTCCCACATTGGGTTGCTCCAAAAAAACCTCTTATCTAAATGATTATCTTGAGCATTGACCAATCCTTAATGGCATCAATCTTGGATAAGTCTAACTTCAACTCATCTTCTCCAATATCATGGCCCGAGTACATCAAAGAAGTTTTATCCAACATATACTTTGAAATTTTCAATAACAAATGTTCTTAACATAAGACATCAAGTATTTCTTTCCCATACATGACATGTTCATAATGAAATTTTCTGAAAATGAAAATGTCATCCAAGTAGACTATCATGTCTAGAAATGGCTGCAATACATCTTGATTCATATGCATGAAAGTAGTAGGAGGATTGAAAAGACTGAAAAACATAACGAGGCATTCAAACAAACCTTTCTTGGTTTTGAATGTTGTCTTCCATATGTCTCCTTCAACAACTCTACTTTGATGAAAACCACTTCTTGAATCCGATTCAATAAAATGCTTACCATTCTTCTTGGGCATCAAAACAAGGGGTGCACCACATGGTAAATGAGAAGGTCAAAAGATCCTTTTATTAAAAAATCCTTGGATTTGTTTTGTTATTTCTACACTTTCCATTCTTAACATCCTGTGCATGTCAATGTTAGGAAGAAGACGCTTTTGTTGCAATGGTATTTCATGTTGGATTCTCCTCTTGGAAGGAAATATTTTTGCTTTATGAAACACCTCATCATCATGGTTAACTACATCAACAAAATCAGTTTTCAATTTTGAATTACAACCATCAAACGCTTCATAATCAATATTAACATTGCGTTTGATCATAAGAAGCACTAAATTCTTACTTGAATTTACTAGTCTTTTCATTTGCCATGCAATAACTAATGAAAGATTTAGTTTCTTGCGATGAGCTCGCACAATATACTCCACGCCATCCTTGAACAAGTGATGCTTGTTTTCATGATGATAGAAGATTAATTTTATATCATAAAGGTAAGGACTACCCAAAACAATTCCTGATATATCAAGTGGTACAACATCTAATTCAACTTCGTCAATGAAGTTTGCTGCAATTGCAAACCGAAGAATACATTTTATTGTAACCTGTAAGTTTGTGTCCTTGCATATCAAACCCAATGGATATGTCTTGGGATGTAAATTGGTTTCAAGATTCAGTTTCTTGACTAAGTCATCAGATATCCAATTAGCTTGAGACCCACTATAAAAAAGTGTGTCGATTATTGTATGTTTTGAGAGTACCCTCACATGAAATAATTTGATCCGTGTTTCTTTATTTGGAGTGCTAGTGTGACAATTTGATATACTAGTGCTAGGAATGGATTCTTTTCTTTTTATACCCATGGTTGTAATTTTATTTTCATCACCTGAATTAGATTCCAAATCCTCTTTAATGAAGATGACTGTCTTTTATTTTCCTTTGCTGTTGAATTTCTTTGGTTTCATTTCGGGATGAAGCTTCCAAAAATAAGCTTCATCGTGAACATCTTTTGAACAATTTTTACATATCGTTTTCTCTCCTTCCTTTTAATGTATGCATTTTTCTTTCCCTTGAAACCCTTTTCTTTCTCTTTACCCTTAAATGGATTTTTACTACCTTCTTCTGGAGTGTTTTTCCCTCTTGCCTCAAGATGGGTGTCTTTCACACACACATCATCTAAATTATTGGAATTAAACATTAAGATAGAATGCCTAAGGTAACTATGTAAAACCCCTATGTACTTCAACAATATGTCCTATGATTGCAAATCTACACCTAACATCAAAGACCTTTTTTCTGAATTCTTAGGTGTAATCTTACACATTTTGACCTTTAAGTTGTCTAAAGTTCTGCCAATTCATGATGGCTTTCTGCATATAAGCTAGAGGGTAGAATTGTATTTTTATTGCAACAATGAAATCAATCCAAGAAATTGAGATCTTACCGTGTTTTTTAATCTCCTCTTGGGTCTTTGATTCCCACCATATTAGTGTTGCACCCTCCAATCTCAAGGAAGATAACTGAATCTTTATGTCATCCTCTTGAAGGTTTTGAATCATGCAATAGACCTCTAACTGACGAATCCAATTATCAAGCTTCTTTGCATTCACTTCACCATTATACATGGGCAACTCAAATTTAACATCAAGTTTTAGAAAAGGTGATTTACTAGTTCCTTTTGAAGTATGATGATGAGTATGAGTAAGGGTTGTGTTAGTGCAAGAGGATGAATATGCTTGTGAAGAAGAATATGAAGAAGATTGTGGAGAGGGTGGATGTTTTTCTCCATTTCCATTACCTCCTCCTAAAAATCCTTCTCCTTTGGGAGGTTTGGAACTTTCTCCTTGCAACCTGGTATTCCTCTCATCATAAAGGACCTTCACCATCTCTTTCATGTCAAAGAAAGCCTTTCTAAAGGTCTTCTCATCTTTGGTCATGTTTGTAGGTTCTCGTTCATGAGACATGATCTCTAGAGTCTCAACTGCAAATCGAGGTTGCACTCGTGTTGGAGATTGTGGCAACATTTCTCTCCTTCCCTTCCACCCAACTTTAGGGCTTCCAACTAGCTTTGCTTCTCCTCTTTTGTTTTTAACATTGTAAGCATGACATAAAATTGCAAACAGTTAAATCCTTCTTTCACAAAGAAAATCTAAAGCTATGATACCAAAATGATCTGATTTAGAATATTAGATTGTTGTGCTAAGATCCTCCTCATATTAGAAACAAAATGTTTTCATTGTGCTTAAGGATTCAAGAATTTTTGCAAGTGAAATGATGAGTTTTTATGTTAATTTTATGAGAATTTTAACATAAATAAGAGACTGAACAACAACATAAACATATACAAAAAATCATCAAAAATACATTACAACAAGAACATGATAAAGGAGTTCACCCCTCTTGGGCTACGTCTCTTTGGTCCAGCTTCCGATGGCTTAGTCCTCTCTATTATGCTCAAAAATGTAAAAATACATGTTTACAATGTTAAAATGCTTCTGAAACATACTCTGATGATTCCAAAATGTCAAAAAATGGCTACCTAGCCTCTTTTTGCATCCAATTTGGTCGAAAACTCAAGAAATTATGACCTCTCCTAGTTAGTCCACTATTTGCTCCATAAATTGCTCCAAATCTAGCATGATCCTCCAATTTCACCCCAAAAAGCACCAATTGGGTGAAGATTTCACTGCGTGACAAGAGAAATTGTAGGACGGCTAATTCCACCCATAACCCCACCGACGGTTATAAAAAAATGTCATGGCCTATAGATAAGGTGGTCACATGGGTGTTTGGACTAGCAGTTGGTGATGCGGTTACCATGGTGGAAACATAACTACTGCGCGCTGTGAACGAGGTGTTCACATGGGAGGGCCGTTTGTGGCCATGCTGGAGGTCTCCCCCCAACCTAATGGTCAACATAATTTAAAATATAATCCGTGACCATAGTTTGTTAAGTCACATGTTGCGGGCTCAATGGTAAACTTTGTGGCTATTGTATGGGAGGTCATGGGTTCGACCCTAGCCTCTGACCTATCTTGCCAACCAGAATTTTAGGCAGCCGTTAGGAGTATATGTGGCAGCCATAAACTATCGGTGCCGATAGTTCCATCATAAATCAAAATCAACCGTAGTAGGGGTGATTCTCCATAACGGGTTGTTGTGTTGTGCGATATGCAATTTTGATACCGTAATCACAACTTGACACTGTCGTCGACGATTCTATAAATGAACTTGATCCATGTGATATGTGATGGTGATTTATCGCGTCGCACTTCGGCTTCGCCCTGGGGCCGATTATTTAATGTTGACCTGCCTCCGATCTGCAATTGTGATATCGCAAATCACAACCCGGTAGTGCTGGGGGCCGATTTCCTTAGCGGAAAATCTCTTCCTTCTGCGATATGTGAAATGCGGGGCCAATGGAAGCGTGCCAATTGACACTTTCCCATTAGTTGAATACCAAGAAAATAATGCAAGTGTCCTAAATCTGTCATTTCAAATTGGTTTTTTCGGCTGGACTTCACATGGTTTATAAAGTTGGGATCACTACCAGTAAGGATAAGATCATCAACCTAAAGAACAAGAATGATAAGAGACTTACCCACTTTCTTGGTGTAGACAATATTGGTAGAATGACACCTAGAAAATCCAGTATCTAAAAGAAAGCTATCCATTTTGGCGACATACAAGGTTGGAGTCTGTTTGTATAAAGCCAAGAGGTTGTTCCATATAGATTTTTTCATGTAAGTCCCCATGTAAGAAGGCATATTTAACATCCATCTGATGGACTTCCCATTTGAAAAAGGCAGCAAGGAAAAGAAAATGTGGATAGAGTTCATTTTGGCAACAACGGAGAAGGTTTTAGTATAGTAAATGCCTTCAACTTGTGAAAAACCCTTAGCAACAAAACGAGCTTTATGTTTATCAACTTTTCCATCTGGTCCAAACATGGTTTTGTAAACCCATTTGTATCTAACAAGTTCTTGTCCTTATGGAAGAGGGACAAGGTCCCATGTATCATTTGCCAATAATGAACGATATTCTTCATTCATAGTTGTGTCCCAATATGGATGGCCTGAAGCTTCTGCAAAGGAGTCAGGATCATAATTCGCTGAAGTTTGAGCCAGTAAAGAAGAGGCTCTATCAAACTGAGAACATGTACGACGCTGATCTGTAGGATCACTTACAAGAGTAGCTGCTGCATACCGAGTATCATGAACCCATTTTGGAAGCTGAAGGAGGATCCCGAGAAGGTGGGGGGGGATTTTCATCCTCGCTGTCGTCATCTAAAGAAGAAATATTTCCAGAAGTAGAAGGGATAGGGAGAGGTCGCACATCCACCGAACTAGGCTCGTAGGCCTATATATTTTCAGAAAAATTTACATCTCTTCTAATGATAACATTTTTGGATTTAGGTTGAAGAATTCTATATCCTTTGACATCTTCAAAATATCCAACAAAAATACATTTTTCACTCTTAGGTTGTAAGGCTTTATGTTACTCATCTGGAATATGGGTCCATGCTTTACTTCCAAAAACACAAAAGTGATTTACAACTGGTTTAATTGATCTCCATGCTTCTTCTGGAGTGATATTCTTTAAAGCCTTAGTAGAAGTGTGACTTACTATGTAATTTGCACAGTTGATTGCTTTTGCCCAAAAATTAAGACTAAGTCCTTTGAATTGAAGCATACAATTAGTCATTTCCTTTAAGGTGTGATTCTTCCTTTTAGCTACACCATTTTACCATGGAGTATATGGAATAGTATGTTGTAATTGAATTCCATGCTTAGTGCAAAAGTTTATGAATTTGTTGTTAACATATTCTCCCCCATTATCAGATCTTAGCTTAAGAATTTGATGTCCATATTGTTTCTCAACAAAGCCCTTAAAGGCAAAAAACATGTTAAAGACTTCACTCTTGATTTTTAACAAGTATACCCAAGTGCTCTTGGAGAAATCGTCAATGAAAGTTAAGAAATACTTGTAGCTAGAGAATGAAACAACTAGAAGTGGACCACATAAATCATTATGCAAAACCTGTAAAGGGCTGAGACATGCCAAGAGGCACATTTTTCAAAACTATCCTGATGATGTTTTCTGAGTACACATCTAGAACAAACACCATCTTTGCAAGATACCATAGGAAGACCTATCACCATATTTTTCTTACATATATTTTAAAGGGAGCGATAGTTTAAGTGACCAAATCGCTCATGCCAAAGTTTGTTCACTTCATCATTATGAGTAACAAATACTGATGGAAGAGTTGATGACCCAAAGTTGTTAAACTTATACAACCTTGTAGAATCATCAACAATGCTAGTAGCTAAAATCTGTCTAGGATCTCCTAGGTCCTTAATTACAACATCATAAGGTGAAAATTCAATGGTTTTACCTTCACCTGAATGAGTTATCTGATGTACATATAGAAGATTGCAGGATAAGGTAGGAACACATAATACATCATTAAATTGACCATTGTTTAGATGAATAGTTCAAGTCCCTACAACACTAAGAGATCTATCATCACCAACACATATATTTTAGGTGTTACAATCATTTAAAGAAGAAAAAATGGCTTTGTTTTTGGCCATGTGATAAGAAGCTCTAGAATCAATGAGCCCCTCATGAGAATGATAAGAAGAAGATACATTTAGTGCATAACCAGACCACGATGCTTGACAATCACAAGCATAAAGTATTATTACTAAAGATGAAGTTAAAGTTGAAGAGTGCTCCAAATAGATGTTATGTTTCTTCATTGTTGCTTCAAAGGCTTCCATCTTCTTAAAGAATTAGGATTCTAAGTGGTCATCACGATTACAAAAGTTGCAATGTTTATGAATCTTCTTCCTTTTATTTTTAGTTGCCTTATTATTTTCTTGAGTTGATTTTTCATTTTGAGACTGAAATGGCTTAGGACCCTTGTTTGGTTTAGAACCATTCTTTTTAGGATGTTGCTTCTTAGGATTCTTTGAACTTGTTTGTTGTTGCACTGCTAAGGCTTTCTTAGAAGAGTTTCCAGTATTAAAAAGACCAAGATGTAAGAGTCTTTCTTGTTCTCTTATTAAAGAATCACAAAATACATCAAAAGAGGGGGACTTATAGTCTTTTCCTTGGGAAATAAAGGTTTATCTAGTAGAATGGAAGGTGGAAACAAACACAGAGTAGGTTGGTCCTAACTTTGTAAGAATGGAATAGATAAAGCTACCATATTTTTTCTTAACCTTAACACCTTCCAAGAGAAGTCTAAAGGTCTTGAACTTGGACAAAAAATCTTCAATGGAAGAAAAATCATTGGGGTCCAATGTAAGTAACTCATTTTCGAGTTGAGGGTCTCTAATTTCATTTTTAATTCCAAAAACTTTATTGAGTTGTTTCATTGCTTCATCGAGGGTATCAATTTCTACGATATGGAATCTAAGGTCTAGAGAAATAGACATCCCTATCAACCCACATGCTTGATCTTGCTTATTTTTTCATTTGACTTGCTTATCTTCATCTTTAGGTTTAGACTCTTGGCTTGAGGCTATTTTATAAAGGCTTTAACTTCTAAGTAAATCCACAATTTAGGATAGCCATTGGAAATAGTTGATGTTGTCAAGAATAACTAGGCATGGACTTTCCATTTTAAAAGAAATTGAAGCTATAGATGTTGAAACTAAGTGTTCCAATGGAAAGATCTCGAAAAATTAGGCTGATTAAAAATGGCTTTGAAAAGGACTTCCGGATGAAAAAGTTATGACTTTTTAAAGGAAAGTTGTTGAAGATGCCGACAAACTACGCGACTGTTGGGAAGTGAATGATAATGTTAAATTAAAAAAAAATCCCCATTTCCAAAATTAATCTAATTAGCTTACTTTAGAAAGAAGATTACTTTATGTGACCCACTTTTATAAATAAGTGAAAGTTACTTTTATAATGATACTTTATGAACTATCCACTAAATTGTAACTTAAATAAAAAATAAAGTGACTTTAGAATTATAAGTGACTCATTTTTTATAATGGGTGAGAACACTTTTACATAAAGTAACTTTAAAACATAAATTACATGTGCTTTTTGAAAAAGTAACTTACCTAAAAAAAACTTGAATCTAAGACCTCTATGCTCATAAAGTAACTTTGGAGCAAGTGAGCTACTTTAAAAGATTAGTAATTTTTGGAAAGGAAGAAGGGTTCTTTTTTTTTGCTCATTGAAGCTTTGGAGTGTGTGCTTACTTGAAAACCCTCTTTCTGCTTACAAAACAAAAAAATAACCAAACAAATCAAAACGAACACACAAAAAGAAATCTAAGCCTTGCAACTTAAAGTTAGATTTGGCCAGAAATTATATATTTTCCTCAATGTTTCTAGTTTTTCAAGATCACATTAAGGCGCAATGGAAAAGAGCATATGCATGAAAAAATTCATTTCTTTCTGTTCTTTATTTGCCCAGATCACAGATTCACGGAGCAAAAAGCACACGCAAAAATGAAAGGTATAGATATGGTAATGAAAAAAATATAGAAGACTATAAACCGAAATACCAAAAAGATAAATGACTATAACTACAAATAAATATTGTATACCTTCATATCTTAAAAATGACGTAGCTAGGGCTACTAGAAACCCTTTTGTATGAAACGAAAGGGGTTCCTCACTGGAACAGATGCTCTTAACACAATAAAGCAGTCATCTCGACCCAAAAGAAGTCAGTAACAATAGATCTAAAAAATGACAGTCGGATACCGTTGTACCGGCTTCGGATTTGGATCACCAACGGATGCAACCAAGGTAAATTTTAAGGATGGAAGTTTATCTTAAAGCTTAGAAACTTTGGCGAATCTTACTAGTCCTTAATATGAAAATTGTAAATTTTTTGTTGATATTTTTGTAGAAATATTTAGATTTCCAATGATTTTATATTAGTCGATATATTATTTAGGCTATTGTTAAGGTAAAATAATGATGTACTCTAAAATTTGGGTGAATCATTTTAGAAAAAATGGAAATTGGCAAATCTTTTTTTTAGAAAAAGCATGGAAAATTAGCCTACCTGCGAATATTAGCCCCTAAAATTTTGCCCTAGATGCAGCCCTCAAATAGCTCTAATACTATATAGGAATTTACAGGGTAAACTGTTTAAATAGAACATCAAATGACACCGCTCACAAACAGATCACAGATCAATACACCAGTATTCTTGACGTGGTTAAAATATTCAAAGAAGGAAACAGTCCACAGCTTGAGCCAATGCGGCCATTTCAGGCAATTTATTAATGTAAAAGAAAGAAAATTTACATAAGCTTTTCTCGTGAACAGTTGCCTAACAAATGACCCTCCATGTTCTTTAAATAGAGATCATGGACCAATCGGGTGTTAAGCCATAGATCAAGTATCGGTAATACCGAGGAGAGAATGAATCTTTGGATCACTTCATGTCTAAAACATATCTTAATTGTCGGATTATAAGTTACAAAAAGGACATACTAAAGAAACACAATTTACCTAACTATACACTAGACTAAGTTGTATGTAATTATTTCCTATGTGTCGGAATATCCTAACAATAAAATTTTGCCGCAATTTGAAATTTAATTTACGGGATAATTCGAAGTTCCATTTGCTCAGATCCATTATTATTTTCTATATCAAACTGTTATTACTATTTGCAATTTTTTAGAGTGCTTTAAGTGTCCACGACATTTGTACTAATCCATTAATTTTTATGTAACTTGATTTTAAAAATTAATAAAAAACAATTAAACAAAAATTCTTATTTTT